>JAHWFP010024839.1:100470-116818 GCA_023313725.1 Lithobius niger
TGTTTTAATCATCCCAAAACAGATGTAACGCTTTTGGATTCCGATAGCTCCGGTGAAAGGATAAAGGTATGTTTAATTTCATCGAAAAAAATATGGCCATGTTGGAAAATTGCAGCTGGAAAATTTGGAAGAAGTTTCTCAGATGTCTACCACTGTTTTTTTTTTTAATCTACTATAATGTGCCTGACCCCTGTAACAGGTTTCATCTGCCTACTCACAAATTCCTACTGGGGTATAGGCCAGGGACAGGGCTACAGAGAGTTTGTGAAATACCAGTAGTGCTTGTAAAGAATGGTACATTTTATATTCTGGTGTACGGACCATTTTTCTAGCCAGCATGAATAGTTTTCTTTTTTCAAACCATTGTTAAATGCTAAAGTGTCACAAGGGGAAGGTTCTTCAAAATTAAAGACTCAGATGACATTGAACTACAATGTGTAAATCAATGGTTGTTCACACTATAACTTGTTAAAGAATGTGAAATTTGCTCTAACCATCTCGTAGAATTTCATTAGTATGTTAAAAATTGATACAACCAAATTGATACAACCAAATTGATATCAAATTCAAGTGTCAAAAGGAGAAATGAGTATAATTGACGGTTCACAAGGTACAATTATGGTTGCATATTGTTTCAGTAAGCTTTCAGTATTGTTTCAAGGCAGCTGACATAGTCAGTATTGGTCCAAAGCATAAAGGTAATTCAAATGCAAATATAAGTTCTGCAGGAACAAATAATAGTATAACCAATTGGCATTCAAGGTTTGCTCATCAAAATGTGAGTGGCTTAATTCACTAAGTAAATCAGATGAAGTGTTTGGTTTAGATGAACTAGACAATAGGCTTATGAAAAATGTGATGTTTGTCAAATAGCAAAGTCAACGAAAGTTTCGTTCAAGAGCTTTGACAAAGTGAGGTCTATTGAATCCTTGCAATTACTCCGTATGGAATTATGGGTGCCATTCAGGAAGCAGTCCTTAGGAGGTGCAAGAGTTTTGCTAACCACAATCGATGATCCCAGCAGGTACACGTGGGTGTTTACTTTAGCAAAGAACCTGATACTTTCAAAACTTTTGCTAATTCCAGCTAAATACTAAAAGATAAATAAATAAGATAATTGTTTGCATTAGAGCAGATCAAGGTACGGAATATTGTTCTACATAGTTCAAAATCTACTTACTGGAGCCAGAGATTAGGTTTGAGTGAACCAATGCATATCCTACTAACCAAATGTAACAATCCCTCTCTTACCATTGATCAGCCAAAGTCAGACATTCAACTTATTGTTACAGCCTGACTACTACAATCGTCACTTGCACTTTGTTAACGCATTTGAGTTTTGATTGTTTTAACCAAACTTTGTTGAATCTTCCCTTTTGAAGAGTAAACTTGCTCTCTCTACAAACTCAACAATCGTATGGACAAAATGGAGGACTAGCCGCCTTTTTGTAACAACGTAAATACATAGAACAGTATTTAACTTGTGTGAGATTCAAGTTGTCTACTCTGTAGAAGAGCTTATTAATACAGGTCACATGCACTCCACAATAGAAAAAGGGAGGAAGATTCTTGCTTTGAATCCTTCTGTGGACATGGAACCTTAACTGAATATTCACATTGGAGTAACCCTTCTTGATAGCAGGTGTATGATGATACAGGTATGATGATGGTACCTCTTCACCCATCATACAGCAATCAACCCAGACATAAGTGACAATTAAGTAGTGCAGGCCGCTGAACCTTACCTGTAAACCTTACACCAGATATCAGTGGACAGATGTAGAAACTTGATTGTTCCAAGAAAATAAACGGCTGCTATTGTAGCATACTAACCAAATTATTTTATGCTTAATCCCTTGGTTCATTCTGTATTCAATGTCCGGAGGTGCTGAGAGTTAACAAAGACCATGGAGCTCAGCTCCATTCCGTCACCTTCAAATAATTAAAGAGCAATCCCTGAAAGTGAGAGTTAGCCTTCCCAAAATATCTACTACACTCATTCATGGGCTCCACCGGGATTGTCACCTTACCGGCTGTTGGAAAAACGAACCACGCTCTTCCCATAAGTATTAGATTGATTGGTAGAATCATTAAAAGGAAAACTGTTACAGGCGACATATTATACCCCCTAGGCCTACTGCGCAACCGGTAGCCTGACAGAAAGCATTAATCGCGCATTAATTGAAAGTGTTACACCCATTTTTCTAGAAACAAAACGTACTAGAAACTTATGGGCCGACTAAGCAGTAACATTTACTCAAGTAGAGAATAGATTTCCTCACTCTAGAGTATAGTTTGGTGTGCCGTATTGCATTTTAAAAGAAAGGAAACTGTCTGTAAGGTATTTGAGGGATCGAATTCCAAATGCTGCATTCACATCCCCAGTAAATGAAGGGAAAAACTAGAACCTAAAGCATGGGAGGGAATTCTTGTTTGTTATGCGGTCAGCACAAAGTAGTTAGGGATCCTATTTCAAATAGGACATATGAAACCAAACATGTCCAGATTGATGAAAATGTAAAATGGTGTGATCAGAACTCATTCACCAGTAATCGACAGGTTCGTTACATTGCTTGTCTGACATTTGAGCAAATTTAGGTGGATAACGCAGTCGAATTGGGGTCAACAACTAGTAAACCAGGTTCTCCAAAAAGTAAAGCGAATAGTACATTAGTACAAACTCCTGTAGTTGTGAACATTCAGGGGGAGTGTAGTGATGGTGAAATCTACCAGGGTGGTAGATTTTGGATCTTGGTCTAGAAATTATGTTCCTTGCAAATTTGGGTGGACCATAAATATATTACATGTGTACTAATACAATCCAAAAGTCTGATGATTTCACAGTAATGCACAAGTTCGGAAATACTGTGAACAAAATAACATAAGGTATGACTCAGTGTTAAATTTTAAGCCTACTGTGAGAGTAACCAGTAAATACAGGTGATAAGGATGAAACACTTTATGAAACTGCTGATTCATCCTCCAATAATTGAGATGAATTATTTGATGAATAACCAGCGGTACATCTGTGTATTGTTGAACCACAGTGCTACAGAAAAGCCATGTCATTGCCAAAAAAACATCATTGGGAGTGGGCAATGAATGAGGAACTGTATGAATTTGCAAAATGCGATGTGTATAATTGGGTTGACCGTCCAGTAAATTGCAAAATAATTGGGTCAAACTGGATCTATCAACCTAAGAAAGATGTGTCACTTTAAAACTTTCATTGTTTTAAATATCACTCTGTATTGTCCGACTGTCCGTCCTTCAATTTTGTTTTGTGGTTAATCTACGGTCAGGTGTAGGCAAATCGTTGTACTCCTTCCTTGTACCGATTGCCAGTTCTTGGTAATAAAATCCTTTATTATTATAATATCATTATACACCTAAATAAATCATTCTATGGCGTTCATCAGTCTGACCGAGAATGGTTATATGATACATGCAGTTTATGCCTGGGAGTTCATTGAAACCCATTTCTTTGAGTTTTGTGCTCAAAGTGTCATGCCATTCTCGGTCAGACTGATGAATGCCATAAAATGATTTATTTAGGTGTTTGATGATATAATAATAATGAAGCATTTTATTACCAAGAACTGGCAATCGGTACCAGGAAGGAGTACAATGATATGCTTAAACCTGACCGTAAATTGTGTTACTTATTTATTTAGATGATTTGGTCCTTTTTGGTTGAAATAAGCATGTTGAACAAAAGGTGATTGTACAAATACAAAGTACATTTGATGTTGTTATTCTGGGTCATTTAACAAAACTCTTAGGCGTACAGTTTGCTCAATGGAATGGAGGCATTATTATGCACCAAAGGACATGTATTGTACAGTTTGCATGCAATTTTAATGTGACTGATTCATGTAAACAATTCATTCCTGTGCCAGTTGGTACTTCAGTACAAGGAACATATACTTGCCTTTCTTTATAGATCTTTATTTGGCAGTTAGTAGGGGCAAAATACAGTATGGCAGGAACAGACCCACACCCCCAAAAAACCCACTTTCCGCGCGCGGGATTTTCGCATAAATAGACCCTTAAAAAACAAAAAATCGCTTACCGCGCGCGATTTTTCGTCGATCTGGAGGAGGGGGGGGGAGTGCCCGCTTCCCGCGTGTGGGTTTTCGTCGATCTGGAGGAGGGTGGGAAAGTGCAATTTGCAACCTTTTTCCCGTTTTCGTCGATCTGGAGGAGGGGGGAAAGTGCTTTTTTTGCCACATTCTTGCGTTTTCATCAATCTGGAGGAGGGGGGGGGGCAGTGCCCGCTTTCAGCGCGTGGGGATTGGGATTGAGGCTTAATGGCGCGTCGACAACTTGGTCATTAGCGCCTCAGCGCGTGGGTTTTCATCGATCTGGAGGAGGGGGGAAAGCGAAATTTGCCACCTTTTTTCCTGTTTTCATCAATCTGGAGGAGGGGGAAAATGCACGCTTCCCGCGCCCGGGTTTTCATCGATCTGGAGGAGGGAGGATAAGTGCTTTTTGCCACCTTTTTTCCCGTTTTTCATCGATCTGGAGGAGGGGGGAAAGCGCAATTTGCTGCCTTTTCCCGTTTTTTGTCAATCTGGAGGTGGGGGGGGGGAGTGCTTCTTTTGGGTTTTTTTTTCTTTTTCATCGATCTGGAGGACCCGCTTACGTTTTTCTCAATCTGGAGGAGGGTGCACGCTTCCCGCGCGCGTGTCTTCGTCAATCTGGAGGAGGGTGGAAAAGGCAAGTTGATGCCTCCTGCACCCTCAAAACAATCGCTTCACGCGCGAAAATTTTGCATAAATAGACCCTAAAAAAAATTGCTGCCCGCTTGGAGAAGGCTGGAAAAGGCGCAGTTTGATGCCACAAGTACCCTCAAAAAATTGCTTCCTACGCGCGGGAATTTTGCATAAATAGACCCTTAAAAAAATTGCTTCCCACCTGGAGGGAAATCGCAATTCGCTACCACATGTACCCTCAAAAAAAATAAATCGCTTCACGCGCGCGGGTTTTCATCGATATGGAGGAGGGGAGGGGGTGTCGTGCAAAATCCTCTTTGATCTTTCGCATCGTGATAACTTTAAAATACACACGAGCGCTTCATGGTGTGATGATGAGAGTTAGCAACATTTTGGGGGTTTCCTAAACTGGAGAGAGGGAGGTGGTGTGAGTACTCAAAAAGCATTCACATTGTGAGAATGAATTGTTAACTGCATTCGTGAGAATGACGAATTACAATATTCGAGGGTCTCAGGAGTGTAAATGGATTATGAGTTTTCATATTGTGAGAGTACTTTGCAGCGCGGGACAAATTAGCATCATTAGAGGGTCCTCAAATCGGATACCATAAAAGTTACTTATATGAACTTTCGTGTATTGAGCTTGGTATAAGTACCGGTTTCCAAACCACCACGGAGGTAGGTACACGGCTCGTTTTTGGATTTTACATGCGGTTCCCCAGTAGGACTCTACTAGGCCTTTGTCCACATGGGTGGGTTTTTTTTATTTACATGTGGTTTCCCTTCCTCAGAAGACCTAGCTCTACATGGTGCTTCATTTCGCCAATGTTTCTTTCTTTTCGTCCTCCGTCTCATTTTGTAGACGTTTCCTTTTAGCTGCAGCTTTTTTTGCTAATCTCTCTTTTCTTGGCGCCTCAGTTTCTTGAGCTCAAGCTTTGCTCATAGAAGCAGCTTTTTTCTTCAATCTCTCTTGTCTCTGAGCTTCAGTTTCTCCGGCTCGAGCTTTGCTCTTACTAGCTGCATCTTTCTTCAATCTCTCTTCTCTCTGAGTTTCAGCTTCTCCGATTCGAGCTTTGCTCACAGAGGTGGCTTTTTCTCCAACCTTTCTTTTTTCAGATACAGGCATAACGAGGCCCATCTTTCCCGTTCCAACTCTCTTTTTACCATTTTGCACTTTTCCTCCCACGCGGAAAGTTCCTCCAATCTCCTCCGCCGGTTCTCCATTAAAGAGAGTCTCCGAGCCGCTTTCTCTTTCTCTTCCAATTTTTTCTCCTCGTTCACGTTTTCCTCTTCCCACATTTTAAGCGCTAAACTGTCCTTTTCCTCTCCCTCCTCGTCGCTCATCACGTCGACGTCGGAGTCGAAATCGTCCTCGTACTCTTTCCACGTGACCGAGTCGTAGTGGCCGATAGCTAGAGTGTCTTCTCCATTTTCCAAGATGAACTTCTTGTTGTCGTACGGGGAAAGGAAAGATTTAGAAACTCGCACAACACTCAACTCGTGTTCGACGCTGGAAATTTTCGCTCAAGTACCTTTTTGCGCCGGTGCCATCGATTTTAAGGCGGATTTGTAATCGTCGAAGGACAGGTGCTTCTTGACGAGCGATTTCTGGATTCCTTTGGCCTTTTTAACGGTCTCTTTTTCCAGGTTTTGATCGCATACATTTTCGCTCGCAGTCCGATGAACTCTTGGATGGGTACGCCGCCCACCTCGTCTTTCATCGTTCCCAGGACCTACTTGTTCGACTCTGAGAAAAGAGGGTGATATGGGGGGTAGTTGCTCGTATCAAAACGTTCTTGGTTCTGGAGCATGTCCTCGAACACGTCGTCAGTTTCGATACGGTAGCAAAGGCTGTCCGTGTCGGTGAAGAGGAGCTTAGCTCGGTGTCCGTACTTTGACTGAATAAACTCGTAATGAAACTCGTACATCGCGAGTTTAGACAGTTCCAAAATAGAGAATCCCGAATACGTTTCGAAGAAACGTATAATAAACGTGGGGTTGGGAGGGGTATTTCAACGCCCTCTTATCGTCAGTGCATAGCTTGGCGTCGAGCCAATTTTGTTTGTTTTCCAAGGTCTTGCCGAAAACTGAGGTAATCAATAGTTTAACATAGTCCTTCTCGAACGAAGCGGTCGACGCTTGCCTCTTAGCGGTGTTGAAGTCGATGTACTCCTTCATACACGGTTTCTGATTGAAGGCGAGGACTCTTCGGATGCGACGGAGAACTAACCCATGACGGCAGTAGAATTTTAGGTTCTGGTAGTGAACGACGTACTTCTTCTTGTGTAGAAGATTTGGAACGAGCTTGGTGTTGCCGGAAGATTTAATAGTGTGTTTCAAGTCTTTGGCCAAATCTTTCGAATAAGGGGACAAGAATTCCTCCCTAATGTCGATCTTTTCCGGAGCGAGGGTGTAATCATTGTGGTCGTCGTGAAGTTCTTTGGGATACTCGAGATCCACTTCCAAGATGTATCCGACATCCGTGTCGTCCGGCACGGTATCTACGTCAAAGGTCCTGATTTCTTCCCTCGTCAGGTAACGGAAACCATCATAAGGTAGACGGGTGTACATGACGAAGCCGTAAACGTTGTTCATGTCCAAGTCTACTATGTAGGTGGAGGGTTCGCAAGGGTCGAAAACCGGTAGGTACTTGTTGTTGGCTCCCACGAACCTCTTTCCCATGAAGGAAATGCCGCCTCGAACGCCGGAAGTTATCAGGTTGTGCTTCCCGACGTAAGTAAAGAGTTCCAACTTGAATTTCACCATTTTCAGCAGAGCCGCCCAGCTGAATCCCGGAGTGGAGACGTAGTAGCAGGGATCCAACTTGTTGTTTTCCAGGCAAAGTTTCCTAAAATCTTCGAATATGTCCGCGAGCAGGAAAACGTCCGTCATTGGGTACATCTTCTGGGTAGTACCAAATTTCTTCATTTTCATCTTGAGCCAGAGGTTGAGCGCCCGAACGTACTCGTCACCCGCTAACTGATCGTCTTTGATTTGGGAGAAGAACGACATTCTCGATGGTAGTTCTTCCTTATTGAAAATAGACATGTCTCACACGTGCTCGTAAGGGTAGACACGTTTTTTCGTCAGGAGATTCAAAACATCCTCTCGTGTGGTGACATCCTGAAACCAAGCATATTTTAGGCCAGTGTCCAAGGCTGCTTAGAGGATGGGGAAGCCGACGTTGCTTTTCCTGCCGTTCTCCACCAGAGTGTCTAACGAAGCTTGCAAAAAACTCAGACTGACCATGAATTGAAGACTTACACTCTTCCTTTTAATAGTTATGTTCTGAAACCTTTCCGTATTTCGGCCAGTGACTTCCACTTGTCCCTTGAACTGGTGCACGGCAGATACCAGGAGGTGCATGTCGTAGCCTTCTAGGTTGTGGAAAATGACTGGTATGGTTCTCCGTTCTTGAACGCTCAAGTTGCATTTCAAATGAGTGGCTCCCCTGTACTTCCCACTGACGTGACAATGGTCCCTCACCTTTTGCTCACTTACATTCTTGGGGTTTTTGCAGTCGAAAGGCTTTTCGCAATAATGGCAGACTTTGGTGCGAGTGTAGCTGTGTTCTTCGGCTTGGGTGAGTTTGAGCGGTTTCACGTCTTTCAACAGCGTACGGTAATCTTAGTCTTCTTCCTGCACGCGTTCGTAAAACATGTCGACGGCATCTTCTCCCAAGTAATATTGTTGATTAACAATCTCCCCGTTCTGTCCCACAATGACGTAACCGAAGCTGCTGGGAGCGTGCTGATGGATTTTTGTTGTCGAACTCGTGGAAGGTTCGGGTTGAGCGGTCTGCACGGGGCGAAGGATACACTCGAAATCGTCGTAGACAATACGTGGGAAGGGGTTCTTACTATAGAAATGCCGAAATTTGAGAAAGTTTTCTCCGTGTAACTTGAATTTAAGTGCTTGCGTGGGGTTAATTTTCACGCATTCTTTCCGGTGAGTCGAGAGCATCCATTCCTTTCAGAACCCGGCGAAATAGTTCCGGCAATAGAACTTAGCATTACTGCCCGTGCCTCGGCAGCGTAAAAATCCTGCGATGTTTCTAATGGCGCAGTAATGTGTGTTTACCGTTTCGGAGTCTTCGTCGTATTTTCCACCCAGCAGGAGAAGATTGATGGGTTGACCGTCTAAATTTTAAGAGACATGAAGCGGGTACAATCCTTCAACGTCGTGAAAACCTATAACGTTGATGGAGAGATGGTTCGCCTTTGCGAATTTACTAATTTCACCGAGCTTCATCGGGTACGAAATCATGTTGGTGTCGAGCATGTCTTTGAACTCGAGATAATCGTCCGGGTCTTCGCTGGTCAGTTGTAAACCCGCGGCAAGTACAGAGTACAAAAAGCATTTCTGGTCGTTCAAGTTTTGAACATTACCCACGGCGTAAGATTTGCCGGCGAGCGCCTTAGGGAGCGGAATGTAGGACGTTGCCTGCAGCGGTTTGTACTTTGCCGTCCTAATGACTAGGTTGTTCAGTCGAGAAATAACCCAAACACTTCCACGCTCCACGTAAGCGTCGATAGAACTTTGAATTTTATCGAATGCCTCGTCCAAGAGAGCGAGAATATCGTTTGGGTTGTAGATTTCCGTGTATCGGGACCTGAATCCCGCCTGAATTACGGTTGTATCCCTCACGAATTCGGCCCTCAAGCAGATTTGGGTCTTGCAGTTGACCATCTGGTTTAGTTAAACCAGTAAAAGCGACTGCAAGGCAAGACGAACTGACAGTAGAAACTGCAGTGGATCGTTGAGCCCCAATTCTTCCAGCAGGGTCATCTCGTATTGATGGTGGCATAACCCCTGCATTTGGGATAGATGAACGCAATCCTTCAGATATACGGGTAAGTTGTCAACGAAACACTTTCATTCTTCGTTCAGAATGGACGAGTGCGCCGACCGAAGGTGATTGCGTAGTTGATGTGGAGAAGAATATATTTCTGCGCAGTAAACGTAAGTGAAATATTTTTTAGTATCCATTCTCAAAATATAAAATATTTATCCTTTTTTGAGGAATTTGAAGAAGGGAAGAAAAATAATTGAGGAAGGGAAGAGAAGAAAATATTTTTTTTTAATGTTTATTTATCGAAATATTTTTACACAGAAAAAAGGGAAGGACATATATATTTGTGATTGCTAATGTTGTCTGTCCAGCTGTTGTATTTGAAGTCATAGCCTTTCCATTTATCGAAGTAAAGCATTTCCCCATCTTTTCCTTTCTTTTTACGTAATACTTGTTCTACTTACAATAAATTGGGAACTAAGTTTTTTGAATTTCCGGTTCGTAAAAACCTCTGAGCACCAGTTCACCCGACTCGTCTTTTAAAAGATAAGTAACTGGTTGGGTTTTTTGTACTTTACGAATTGTGGAAACTTCGTTAATAAAATTTGGAAATATCCTTTATCGAAAATTTCTTAACTTTAGAAATCCTGACTTTATTTCCTACGGCAAATTTGGGCTTGTTCAATAACCGTTTAGTACTAGTTCTTGTCAGCAAAGGTTCGTGACGTTTGGTTACTTCACTCGGTTTAAGTTTTATGGCAGAATGAACCGTGTCATTGTAATTGGAAACTAACTTGTCGATAATGTGCGTCCATTCTTAACCATTCGGCAACACTGTCTCGGGAACATCTAGCAAACTGGGATCCATGTAACATGTCCATTGATCAGCTTTTCCCTCGGAAATTCCATTCTACATCCCACAACCACCCTGCCACTCCTTTCTCATGTTGTTTCCGGCCTTTTTTGTTTTTTTGGTCTCGAACCCGCATGTCGGGCAGCAAGGCGTGGGCTTGTCCGCCGTGCCCCCTAATTTCCGATGCCAAACACCATGTTCGCAACAACGGCACGCGGCTTTATCGAAAGCCACACAATTGATGATCCCTTGCAGTGTCTGGCAAGCTGAGGCCCATTGCCCTTCACGACCGGTTGCTGTTTCCGCGTGGTGCAATCACATCCTGCTATCCCGCACCCAGATGCGGGTTCCGCGGGTGTTGCACAATATTGCACAACGTTGCGTCATGTGGCAACTACTTCTCGATCTTGCATACATTTGAGCAGAAGCGATGTGCAGTGGTCACGCGTGGCCGTATATAATGGCCTACCCGCCGCATGTGAATCATTTCTTCGACCAGAAGCGGGCAAACAGGATGATGGCTGCAGAGGCGCCGATGGACGACTTTCCCAGCTACGCCGTAGTAGAGAGGTCTAGGGCCGGCAAAAATCGGAGGCAACTTCATCGGGTTTGGACGGAAGAGCTGAGCGAGTACCAGGACAAGAAAGGTTTCTCCGGACCTCCAATGGGCTACATTGGCAGATGCAACAAGAAGAGCAAGGAGTTGGATTTTTTCATGGAATTATTCGGGGAGACTGCAGATTTCATCATAAGGAGGACCAACCAATTCATGGACGACAGGGCCAGCAATGCCAGACGCAGCACACGGAACGTCGCGTCAGCCAACACACCAGGACCAAAAGGCAATGCAGGGACTTCGACTCAAGGGGAGCCACGTCCATCACCACCCCACATCACTTACTGCCAGTTTTTGCCACTCACTGGAATTCCGACTGAACCACAGCTGGGAATACCACAACCAGACGTCCACATGGAAGAAGCCGGGTCAAGCCAAGCACAGCCGCCAATGCCAGAAACAGATGTCGCCGAGGAGGAGGAGGACGAATCAGACTACCCATATTACTGCGAGGAAAATGAGGACTACTATGAAGGCAGCAGCCAAGAATCAGATGAGGATGAGTTAGATGACGAACTAAAAGAAACCGAGTCAGAGGACGATGCCGACGCCTGCCTTACGACGTCTAGCAGTGAGGAGGAAGCAGCAAGGCCAGGCAGTCCATCACGACCGCTAAGGCCAGAAAGCCCACCACGACCTCGAACCTTAACAGAAACCTCTACTCCCATGCCAAGGCAATCATCAGAAGCGACGTTGCCCACATATGAGCCCGGTTGGTCGGTCCTACTACGTCCCACACCAGCAGAGGCGGTCTCGTCGTCCAGCCAAAATACCAAGCCAAAAGCCAAAGTCGCAACATCGCAGGCGCGGCCATTTATGAGACGAACCAAAAGAGGAATCGTTCCCTTCCCTCAGGGTCTTTCAGGTAGATTCAGAAGTAAGGAATCCGAGGAGATAATCTGCATCGTTTCGTCAGATGAGGAGGAAGAAAGAGCCACCACAACGACAGCCAACGTAGTCGAGCCACCACCCCCACAATCACCGCCACCGTCACTGGAACCGAGTAAACTAGAAGCCATGAAACGACGCTGGCGAGTAGTACTGTACGACAAGATCTACAGAAGTAATATGTTCCCCGAGCCACCCGAGCAAAAAAGGACACGATTATTGCCTCCTCGAAGTTGCTACCTCCAGGAGATGCGCCACGCCAGGATAACCCAATATGTCAATCACCGTTTCAGCCAACAACAGTCTCAGCCAAGCGCTCCACCAGTACAATCCCCAGATGACTCGAGAACAAAACCCCCAGAAGATCTGAGCACAGGACGGTTGGTGCTAGAGCATATGTGTGCAGAGATGGACAAGATACTCAGGAGCCAGTCAGAGTCCTCGTCGTCAACGTCGCCGATCCAGCCAGCGCAAATCCAAAGGGAAGAAGCAGGGGCTAACTCTAGCCAAGAGCCAGCTGCCAAGGAGACACCTTCAACGGTCGTATCGTCGCAACTCCCTCAGCCAGGGGAACAAGCAGAGGCCACTTCCAACTCCAACTCCAGCCAAGACCCAGCAGTAACGACAACCACGCAAGCCTGCCAAACATCGCCGAAACGGAAGAAACCACATCCCACTCCCGCTTGGGTACCATTGACGAAAGACGAGTTGCTGGCTTTCATCGGAATACTGATAATCATGGGTTACAACGACTTGCCGGAGATGGCGCAGTATTGGTCCACGTCCCCAGACCTGGGAAACCACTCCATCAGATCGACCATGACCAGAACAAGGTTCAATCAAATTTGGAACAACTTTCGGCTGTCCGAAGAACCGTCTTTCACTGGTACCGATCCCCAGACTGCATCGCCCACGACCAGGCAAGCCATGGAAGAGCAGAAGGCCAAGGAGGACATGGACGCAATAATGAAGGTTCGACCGATGATGGAGGCTATCAACCAGGCATTCCGCAAGTGCAGGAACCCCGGATCAGTTCTCTGCATAGACGAGTCAATGACTGCATACACTGGAAGATCCAAGATCAAGGTATACCAGCCCAAGAAGCCCATCAAGGTCGGCTTTGAACACTTCACTCTCTGCGACCCGTTCGACGGTTACATACTCAACGACGAGGCACACATTGGAAAAAAGCGCCACATGGCCATTGACCCCGCCCAAGACCCCGCTAAGGACTCGAGAACAACAAGATGGCTCACACAACGATCTACACCGCGCGCCACTACCTCAACCAGGGTTACACCATCGTCTGTGACAACCGCTTCACTTCGGCACTGCTGTTTCAGGTCCTCTACACCAAGCTAGGAACCTTCGGATGCGGGAGCCTACGCGCCAATGCTGCCGGAATGCCATACGAGTTCACGGAGGAGTTGCGCAAATTCAAGAAAGAGCACGAACGTGGTGACAGTATCCTGCGTCAGAGCGGCCGGCTACTGCTGAGCATCTGGTGTGACACCAAGGCCGTCCCTCTACTCAGCACCCACGTGGATCCCTTGGCCGGAAAATGTACCGTCGGAAGACTCATCGGGGGCCAGAAACACCTAGTCACTTGTCCACCGGCAGCCATGACTTACACGGAGACCATGAATGGCGTGGACATGGCCAATCACCTCATCTCCTCGTTCTACGTCGGCAGGAGGTCGATTAGATGGCACCGCTACCTTTTCTTCCAAAAGCTCAACCAGATTCTCGTCAATGCCAGGCTCAACATGGTCATGGTCTGCGGCCTCGATAGGGCTGGCAAACGCTCCCAGTTGACTTACCGAAGATCGCTGGCCAACCAACTCATCAACCGAGTACGCAAGACACGCCTCATAAGACTTCCAGCCATTTTGGGTACCAGTCATCGCCACGAAAAGAGTACGAGGAGCCGCAGATGCCAGGTGTGCAGGAAGTACAGACAGGAACGGCACGAGACCATCTGGTGGTGCGCAACTTGTCGCACGAACGTGTGCACGGACGAAAGCTCGAGAAGAAGGCACGGTGGACGAACTTGTTGGCAGCTGCATCAAGATCGCCTGGATCTCGATTTTTAGGCTGAATTTTCATTGAACTTGTATAGCTTTGTACAGCCAACGCCGAATAAACCTTGTAACCTTTGTTCAGAATTATGTTTTCCCTTTGCCTAACTGTGACTTTGACTTTTCAGGAAAAGACTAAAAGCCCCAAACCTCACTGACACTGGACCCGGTATTCGTCATGGCTTCAGGTACTCAATCCGAGCCTGAAACCACGACGAATGCCAGGTCTCAGGTGACGGCGGGGTGTGGGGTTTTCTTTGGGTGGAACTTAGCCAAATTCTCTGAGTATTGCGATGTTAACCGTCAGCATATTGGGTAATGAAAAAAGGTCAGAAAAAAAGCCAAACCCTGCCTCATTGCAGGGTCTGGCAAGACTTGGACTTAGCCAAATTCTCTGGGTATTGCGATGTTAACCGTCACCATAAGGGTTAAAAAAAAGCCAAACTCCACCATTGCGGAGCTTGGCTAGTATGCGGGTCTCTTTTGATTCAGGGATGGTCGAGACCAAGTCCATCCCCTCAGTACAAAGTCCCATTTTTTGGACTTAGCCACATGCCAAGTCATCATCCAAGTCATCATCCAGTAAGGGTCATCCTCAGGCTTGTAAGTAGTGGTCTCTGCCCCACCACCACACCCTCATGATCCACAGTCATCGATCGCCTAACCTTCGAGACCAGAAGGAAAGACGGGCCTCAGGTGGATCACTACACTAAGGAACTCGTCGAAAAACATGAACGTCCCAATGTTCGACGCCTAGCCACCTCGTCAGCTAGCTAGTTCATGAATGTCTCGTCAAACACCCACTTTAGTATAGCACTGGCAACGCTCGAAACGACTGCCTTTCAACAAGTTCCAACCAGTCTTTGCTGCAGGTCCAATAGCTCAGCTACAGTTCAGAATGGAGTACCACTCGTCACCAAAACGAAGCCACTAGTCCAACTGCTCCGACCAGTTCCAAGAGACCTCTCCGAGCTTAAAGGGCCACCGCCACTATTGCCACTAGGTCCGGCAGCACTCTGGAGATGTACTACAGGACGAACCCACAGCTCACTGCCAAAGCGTTGCCACCAGTCCAAATGGCTCAAACAGCTTAGAACCTTCCAAGCCCGAAGATGAGGCCAGGCTGCTCGTCGCCAAGTCTTTGCTGCTGGTCCAGCGGCTCAACCCAGTTTAGAACGGGGATCTGCCAGCACGAAGGCAAGGGGGATCCGTCGCTCACCACCAAAGCGTCGCCACTAGTCCAACTGCTCCGACCAGCTCAGAGACAGCCCACCCTCAAGGGAACGAGTGCTCACCACCAAGTCTTTGCTACTCGGTCCAACGGCTCAACCCAGCTAGAAAGGCGTCCCAATCATCACCAAGCAAAGCCACTAGTCCAAATAGCTCCAACCTAGTTTAGAACATCGACCCCAACATCGAGGACTTACACAGCTCATCACCAGTCTCGCAATTCGGTCCAGGTTGACTTACGAGGAGTGGGGTCCGCTAGCAGGACCCACAACCAAAGCCACTAGTCCAAACAACTCGTCCAGTTCAGAACAGTGCACCCAAAGGACGACATTGCTCACCGCTCGTCTTGCTTACTCAGTCCAACAGCTGGTTTCGAAAGGCGTGCCGATTTCCACCAAAGCCACTAGTCCAAACAGCTCAACAAGCTTAGAACGAAACGTCGAACCTAAAGGCAAGGGATCCATCCTCACAATACTGGGTGATCGTCGATAGGACAGCTTACGTTTGCACCAGTCTTGAAACTCGGTCCGAAGGGTCGACTCTGGTTTAGAACGGGGATCTGCCGGCACGAAGGCAAGGGGGATCCGTCGCTCACCACCAAAGCATCGCCACCAGTCCAAACAGCTCGACCAGCCTAGAACGTCGGGACCACAGTGCTCATCAGCCAAGTCTTTTGCCACCAGTCCAATGGCTCCACTCCAGATCAGGATGGCAGATCCAAGCCCGAAGGCGAGGGCCCACCAATTCATCACCGAAGTATCGCTACTAGTCCAATGGCTGCAACCAGCTTTGAGCAAATGACCCACACGCCGTCCTCATCAACAAGCCAACCACTTGGCCGATAGCGTCACCGATGCATGGTACAAGACCAACACCAGCAAATAACAACTCCACATCCAAGTCACAGAGACACCGAAGGGAATCGGGAATTTCTTTCTCGCAACAAACCCGGTATACTACCTGTAACCTACCCGCCGTATAGCCAGTGCGCCCGAGAGACTCCGAAGAATCACGGGACGATCAAAGACCTGACGGAGTAACATAATTGGCAGGCCCCGGGTTCGCTCTTTCACTCAAACAGTCCAAGCCCAGTATACTACCTGTAACCTACCCGCCGTGTAGCCAGTGCGCCCGAGAGATTCCGAAGAATCACGGGACGATCAAAGACCTGACGGA
>JAHWFP010024840.1:0-47256 GCA_023313725.1 Lithobius niger
GTAAACAAGAGGCAAAAATTGCTGCTCAAACAGAGTTGATGGCTAGGTGCAAGACAAAAAGCAGTTTGAAGATAGTTTTAAAAGGGTTGTTATTGAACTAAATGTGGCGAAAGAAGATATAAAAGGGTTCTTACACGGGGAAGGACACATTACCAGTAACGGAGAACATCAAAACAGAGTTGTTCTTAAATTAGCGGTGGTGGTTTATCCGACCACCTTCGTCAGAAATCCGCTCACAATACGGTACAAACTTCCTCACATCACGTGGCGACGTCGTTCATTTTGAACCACGCGCTGTGTCACCACTGATCTTTATAGGTCGCTGCATCTGGACACTCCACTGTTGGTTGAGTTTGCCAGACGAGGGTGCACTAGTCGGTCAATTTCGTTGTATGCTGCACTGAAGATGTTCATTAAAGGAACTCCCTGTTTTTGAAAACGTATAGCCAATGATTCGAAAGCTCTCAAGTGTGGTTCGTTGAGGGAGTTAGATTTGAGTAGCACAGAGGTTTCATTCCCAGAAATGGTATGACTTGTGGTGAAGGGCAATGCCGTTTTTCAAAACTTCGTTGAGCCTGTCCCCCACATGTTCCTTTACTCTCTCTTGTAGTTGTCGTTTGGTGTCACCAAAATAGACGGCGTTACAGGATTCACATGGGATGCAGTATACCACCCCTGGAATGAACTGAAGATGTGCAGGGGGTAAAGAAGGAGGGTGTGGGGGTGGTGGTGGAGGGATCAGTGAAACAGCAAGGGAAGTTTTTGTCTTGCTCCTGGTTGCTAACTGTGGGTGGGGGTGGAATGCAGCGACCTATAAAGATCAGTGGTGACACAGCGCGTGGTTCAAAATGAACGACGTGATGTGATGAAGTTAGTACCATATTGTGAGCGGACTTCTGACGAAGGTGGTAGGATAAACCACCGAAAATTTAAGAAGAACTTTGTTTTGATGTTCTCCGTTAGTGGTAATGTGTCCTTCCTCGTGTAAGATGTCTGAAAATTACCACTGTAGTCACTGGTTGCCGGTATTTTCAAATATAATAGGGTCAATACAAGACAAAACCGAGTTTGAAGAGTGTTTTAAACTGATCAAAACAGAACTTAAAGTGGCTAAAGAAGAAATCAAATCACTACAAGAAATGGTGGTAAATTTATTGCCAAATGACGGTCACGATGCTGCTTCTCAAAATCTCGTTGAGGCTCCGGGAAATGAATCTTCATCTCCTCCCTTCAGCTATAGTGCAGTTGCCGCAAAAAATGTTAAAGAAAATCGTCTGATCGGTTGATCACAACTGGGATGTACGAAAACCTGTTTCTAAAAAGCTGGAGGAAAGGGGAAAAAATAAGCAAAATGTCATCATTTACAACGTGCCCGAAAGCAAGGAGGGTGACTCAGAGAAGAGAATCTCACATGACCTTAGTATTGTCGCCAAGGTCTTATCACAGCTTGGTGTTGAAAAGGAGGTCAAAGTGGCAAAACATTTTAGATTACGAAAAAAGCATTCTGGGGCCACAGCAAACAGGCCACTGCTTGTGAAGGTTGGCTCTTCTGAGGAACGACAACGTGTCTTGTCTAAATCTTTCAAGTGTAGAGAGAATGGGTGTTTCCTGGGTGCGAGTGACAAGTGTCGGTCGCTCCAGACAGGACGAAAGAAGAACGGGAGGAAATAAAAAAAACTTGCTTTGCAAAATGCAAGAGTGAAAGGAAAAGGGAAAAACGGACTTGATTCTCCGAAACAACAAAATTATAATGAGGAAGAAGGTTTTAAGAGACGAGCAGGTGGAGAACGGACAATTGATTCTTAACTTTAACTTTAACTTAAATAAATAAATCCAAGCGCCCAAAGGGCATTACAGGGTTACGGCTGCAAAGCATGAAGCATGCAAACAGAACAAAATAAATTGGTAAAAATACATTCACGCATATAATTTCACAAAGCAGTGTGAAAAACACTGCTGAAAACACTGCTGAAACAATCAAGCTATGCACGAATTGTTTGAAACAAAATAATACCTGACATAATTGAGTATGTGCATGCAGGATATAACGGAGAAAAAGAAAACAATAACTAATAAATAACAATAGTAAATATATAAATATTACTAATCAATTAGGTAGATTTAAATTAACATCAAAATGAGTAATGGGTTTTGAAACATTGACACTATAAGGGTATTGTAATAACTTGCTGTTAGGAGTAGTGCCGTTGTTCAAAAGTGGGGAAAAAAAGCGATGTCAGAAATTACAAGCCAGTTGCTCAATTTAAGACGGGTTTCGGCCAAAATTTGATTAGAACTGATTTGTTCAAATTTGTCGTCATTGCCAAAGCCTAATTGCTTACTTTGTAATCTGAGGGCCATTGTGAATTATTTTCTACTTTGCTCAAATTGTGGCCTAGCTTTGCAAAATGAGTTTTACAAGATCTTAATTCGTGTCTCCGTTTTATTTTCTGGATAATGTTAACCAATAAATTTCATATGATAGACTTTGAGATATATGTCAAAAGGAAAACAAACAACTACGGAATCGTGAGTTATTCAATAAAAAATGTCACAAAAAATTTGAAAAAATGTCTTATTCTTGCAAACGTCCGTAGCTTGAGAAACAAAGACGATAAGCTGCATGAATTATTAAGTTTCCACGATCTAGATATTTTACTTACTACTGAAACCTGGCTTGATCCCGAAGATAACATCTACTGTTGTATGCCGACGAATTATGTTATTTATCGAAGAGATCGACAGGATAGAGCTGGAGGTGTGCTGATAGCAGTGAAGAACATATTGGAATCATGCGAAGTTGAAACCTTCAACGATATTGAGTCTTGCTTGTGTAAAATTACTTTACATAGACAGGACCATCTTTGGCTTGGCTGTGTGTACAGTCAACTCACGAACGATGAGACAACTGTAAACAAATTTTGTGCACAGGCAAGACGGATTATACCTGCAAATGCCAAAAACATTGTATTTGGTGGAGATTTGAATCTGCCGGACTTAAAATGGCATGACAAGTACTGGCGTGACACCACTAGTGACATAGCACCAGAAGGACTGCAATTAATTATGGATGAATTTGGTCTGGAACAAGTGGTTGACAAACCTACACATGGTCAAAATTGTTTGGATATCATTTTCACTTCAGTGGTTGATGATCTCCATGTTGATATTGAGGAAGGTGTGTCTGATCATCAGATCGTGAAGGTTATTTTCCCCCTGTTTACTAAACCTAGAGAAGTTAAGAAGATTAAACGTTTCATGTACAGCAAGACCGACTGGAGTAAAGTGAACCAAAAACTAGCTGCCAGTTACACAAATTTTATTGCTGCAGTGAGTCCTCAAACAATATCCGAAAACTGGGACTATTTTAAAAATGAGCTTTTAAATACTGTTGAAGAATTTACTCCAACTTGCTACGTCTCCCTCCCCACATAGGGACAAGCCTTGGATGGACAGAGCTTTAAAGCATCAGATTAACAAAGGCAGAAGATTGCGCAGAAAAGCTTCAGTTTTGAGTTCTGCGAACTTAAGAGAGGACATAAAATCCTTGCGGAGCGAAATTAAACGTCAGATTCGTGAGAGAAAAAGAAATTTTATGAATTCACTTGGTGACGAAGTTTCCCTAAATCCAAAACGTTTTTGGTCCTACATAAAGAATATAAACCCCAAAGTGTGCAATAATATACTGTCTTTGGAATCCCCAGACGATGAACGGGTTGAAGATAGTTTAGGGAAATGTAATTTATTGAATGCATATTTTAAGTCTGTGTTCTCTGAGCCCTCTCCTATCTGTGATAAGCATAATTTTCCCATAGAACTCCAAATAGGATGAACGATATCGTGATCAGTTGAGCTGGTGTCGGCAACTTAATACGCACGTTTAGGAAGCAAAGGCTTCTGGTCCTGATGGCATTGGTGCTACGATCTTAAGAAATACCGCTGATGTCAGCACTGACTTCTTAGTGTTTATTTTCACAAGGTCACTTGACTGGGAAAAATACCAAACGATTGGTTGCTGTTAGGAGTAGTGCCGTTGTTCAAAAGTGGGGAAAAAAAGCGATGTCAGAAATTACAAGCCAGTTGCTCAATTTAAGACGGGTTTCGGCCAAAATTTGATTAGAACTGATTTGTTCAAATTTGTCGTCATTGCTAAAGCCTAATTGCTTACTTTGTAATCTGAGGGCCATTGTGAATTATTTTCTACTTTGCTCAAATTGTGGCCTAGCTTTGCAAAATGAGTTTTACAAGATCTTAATTCGTGTCTCCGTTTTATTTTCTGGATAATGTTAACCATCATGTTGCTTTAAAAGAGTAATTCCTAATTTAAAAAAGATTAGGATTTTCGTTTTCCTCGTATTGTCGGGAGTGATCCCCTCATTATTTTTTTTTCACTATTTAAAAAAAAGTTTTCCTGAGATTAATCTCCTGTAAATTGTCTTTGTTTTTGCTAGGGTCATCTTTGAATTGACTAAAACGGGCCGCCGGCAAGCCAGCAGCCACCCGTCGACATTCTGGCGGGTGCGGTAGATGTCGTGGCCGACCCACCCGTGGATGCCGACGTGGTTGCACTGGTTTTGACGGTGCACCCCGTGCCAAATGCGGCCTCGGTACAGCCTGAGCCGGAGGCTGCTCTTGCGGCTGCTGTGGCTTTCACCGCGGTATTCCAAATTAAGTTCTGGCGGCAGCCTGGTCGGAACTGGACCGTAGCTGGTAAATAATTTATACCAGTGCTCTGTTTCTCCTGCCCTGTTTATGGCACAAACTTAGTACATTTTTGGTTTTCTTTCTCCCTTCTATTTTTTTTTTGTATTATAGAAGTATACATAGGATATGAGGTGGAAGCCTGCCATGTTGGCCTGGCTAAATGCCAAGAAAGGGAGAAAAAAAAACTGAAACTTCCCCCAAAAATTTACAAAACATAATCCTAAAAAAAAAAGGAAAGTTTTTGTGTATACTTTCTGGTGCCCTCCATTACTGGGATCGACAGATGTAAGGAGCAATGTGTAAGGAGCAAGTTCTTTTATCATGTACAAATTTGTTGTATTTTATTCTTATTTGGTAAGTTGTCTTATTTGACAAGAACACAACCATTTAAGTGTCATTCACCCGTTTCGTGTATTTAGGTTACGATCATTAATATTGCCCTAGTTTATGCGTTGGTAACACTAATTGTGTCATGTGCCTAGGCTAGATTGTATTATTTTTAATACTGACTGATTGTGGTGGTTAATATAAGTGTGAATTACGTGCGGTGTAAGATCTCGGGTTTCCTGGCATGCCTGCAAATTCATGATCTTATAACTTAAAATTGCACAAGCAACAGAGGACAATAAAGCTTAGCAATTTAATGTATAAAAAAATCACAATTTAGTTTTTAGTTACTTTCTGCCACATGAATTGCTTGATATCTAAGCATCAACAGAGTTTTACCAAAATTTACTGCTTCCGGCTGTTAGGTTGAGCAGGTTTTTAATCTGCCTAACAGTTATTCGTGCGTGTTTCTCCTTTCGAGTTCGTTTATGCCCGGAGGCCGTATTTTATTGAAATTATTTCGTTCTAAGCATGGAAATAATGTCCGTCGGCAACGTTTAAATGAAACATGCGGTTCTTATTCTTACGGTGCCTTCATATATATTTCTTACTGCAGATTAATTTTTTACTGCTCTGATTTATTTTACCGGTTTCAACTAGGGATGTGCGAGTAGAAAAATTTTAATTCGAGTCGAGGCCGTATTTTACTGAAATTATTTCGTTCTAAGCATGGAAATAATGTCTGCCGGCAAAGTTTAAATGAAACGTGCGGTTCTTATTCTTACGGTGCCTTCATATATATTTCTTACTGCAGATTAATTATTTACTGCTCCGATATATTTTACTGTGATATAGCAGTCAGCCCTAAATTCAGTCTTCATGGCGGCAGACAAAACCAAATTTCTCGAAGACTACAGAATTTCCGCCCTTCTCCGCTCATTCGAAAATGAACGACCCACAACGAGGAGACTCATTACAGACTGGGACTTGTCAATCGTCCTACAATCTCTAATGGAAGCTCCTTACGAACCAATGCACGACAGTTCCCTTCACCTCCTAACCAGGAAAACTGTCTTCCTTGTCACACTCGCAGCAAGCGCCCGTTGCTCCGAAATCCAAGCCCTTTCAGCACACCCTGCCTACTGCATCTTCTGCCCAAACTTTTCGTCAGTCACACTTTACCCAAGAGCAGGATTTCGTGCCAAAACACAAAAACCATCCGAACCACCAAAACCCATCACATTCCCAGCCCTCTCCAACTTAACAGGAAATGAACCTGAATGTCTGCTATATCCCATCCGAGCACTCCGCGTCTATATTACCAGAACCCAACACGAGGACATCCGTAAGGGACGAAACCAACTTTTCCTGCCTGTAGACCTTCAAACTGGAGAAACTTCTGCTGCTATGATCTCCCGTTGGATAAGGAAAACTATCGACATCACCTATGACAAAGCCAATCTGAGCAGGGAAAGAGCAACAGCACACGAAGTCAAAGCGATTTCAACATCATGGGCACTCCATAATGCCATTCCAGTAGAAGAAATCCTACAAGCAGCCTCCTGGCGCCACTCAACGACATTCACCTCCCATTACCTGAGGGACGTGTCAAGGGAAGAAAAGGGACTACACAGCTGGGACCAATCGTTGCAGCCAGAACTGTGGTCAAGCCCCTTAAGCAAAAACAGAACGAAGCAGAAGCAAGCAAAAACAGAACGAAGCAGAAGCAAGCCATCCCACAGAAAGAAGCATGCCATCCATAGAAGGAAGCAAGAACCCTCTCAAAAAACAACGGTCCTTTTCAGGGCCACCAATCCCAACGAAAGAGATCCAACTTCTTGTTTCACACCTTGTTCTGAATAAAGTGCGAATTTTTACCATAATAAAAATGTTGGGGGAACGCCTTCTTGCATCCCAGGGCTCCCCGTCAGATCAGTGCCCGCCACTACGTTTGACGAGGTCTGCTGATAATCAAAATTAATCAGGTTAATATGTTTTGGCAAACAAGAAAGCACATTTTGCTGGCCCTCAGCCCGGCCGGCTAAAAATGGTTTCTTTTTTGCCTAAAACATACTTAACCAAGGGCCTGCCCTGCCTCCCCTCTCGAGTCACCGCCTAATAGATTGAGAGGAAAATGAATGCCGGAACCGGCCATGCTCTCGTTTATATAGAGAAAGGACTGCGTTGAACATGCGCAGTAGGGACTCGCAAGCAGGCTGCTACATACCACCGAAAAACCTCCATGGAGACATTCCATTGAGGACAATGTAATGCAAAATTATCAGGTTAAGTATGTTTTGGGCAAAAAGAAACCATTTTTAGCCAGCCGGGCTGAGGGCCGGCAAAATGTTCTTAATTGCCTAGTTTGGACACTGTCAACTATATTGCGTAAAGCTTCAACATGACTATCGTTATGTGTTGTAGACAGACAAGCACGCTCTGCACGAAGCGAGTCTGAACCTGTTGACCTACTTTCAACAAAGGGGGTGTCTGGTAACGCATGAATGGGTGATGACGTCATCGCTACTCGGGACGAATGAGAGTGCGACCAACATCATTACGCAATTAACGTGAGTGAGCAAATGCCTATCGTGTCGAGGCATGTCATAAGCCAAAACAAATGGATTATTAACAGGGTTTATATTATTAGATTCTGATTGGAATTATGATAAGAGGGAACATAACTATTGTTACTACGCCTATCTGGCAAAACACTGGCTGCTCTATTGCTAGATCGAGCAGCTGATTCATTATTGGAATCCACCTGTGAGCGATCGCGAGAAGAGCTACGTGAGTGCTGGCTCGTGACCTTGGCTTCATCACGGCACCGGCTTGCTCGCGTGCCAATGCTCTTCAAGTAGCAGACATCGTGCGTTTCCGCACTCGTACTAGCCGAGATAAGGACTGTGACCCGGTTTGAGAAAGTTTTTAAATTCACAGCTTCAATTAAACGTAGGTTTGCTTTGATAAGCCTACCCCTAGTCGAGCGCTTTAGCTTATTCCTAGATACAGGAATTCTGACTAAACCACCACTAGAAGCAGATTTTCTAGTCTTAACCATGGCTCATGTATTGAACCCAAAATTCGTGCACAAGTAATAATAATAAAAATATTGGCTAGCCTAATTTTTCTGACTTATTGTGTCCATAGCCACTATGCAATCTCGTTATTCGATTTTTATCTTCTATTTTTTTCACACAAATCGGTCCCCTTTCACTTGTCTTTTTCTCAACTTTTTTTTTTTCCAAGAAGTGATATCTGCTGCTAAACAGATGAATTGGGCGTGAGCTTTTAAAATTCGAATCTAAACTTCGGACACCTCTCCCTTTTCCCTAATTATCGGAAAAGTGGTGGGTTTCTAGTGTGTAAGCCTGACAGCTTACACTGGCCGCTTAATTATTAACAGCAAAAATATCACACTATATCACAATATTGGCAAGCAAAAGAAGGGAAATCACATAAGATGTTTCTGGTTTAATTAACTTGATTTATTTAAAGTCAAAGTGCAGGGTTAGGTTTTAGATCAGCTCCCTCTTATTCCTATGTTAAGCACTCTTAGCTAAGGCTATTGTCTAGTCACTAGGGTGTTCTTGCCAAAGTTAGGCCTGAATCGTAGTCAAATGAGCTAGGCTAACTTTCCTAAGTTCAGCATGAATTCTATTCGGCAAATCAGAGTTCTACTTAGCTTATAACTGAGGTCTAAGAGCCAGGAGCTCGGTGGTGTGCAGCCTCTCAATGTCAAGAGTCGGAACAGGTGGGTCACTTATATCCTCCAGCAGGTAACAGTTCCAATAGCAAGGTAGAGCTGAACGAGTCGGGATTCGAACCCGGATCTGTTCTAATATTAGCAATGAGGTAATGCTCTGATCTATAAGAAGTATCTGGATTTATGATACTTGACAGCTTGCCATGTTGTGCAAGGTTGAGGCTGAACTGAGCTAAGCAGGCTTTATAAATTAAATAGCCAAATAAACGTTGTATAATACAAGTTGGTTTAAGGGAAGCAAGATCGAGTATCGGTAGATACCGATATATCTGTATAAATTAAAGGATTAAGCCAAAAGAAATATATTTACACCTGATTAGATACGGATGAGTCACCCCATGCCATGATTGCTGCTCACTCTTTAGCGATCATAACTCTTGCTGCTCATCTTGGCAGCCATTATGGATCTTGTGGCCATCTCGGCAGTCATCTTGAAACGTGTTGGCCATCTTGTGTTGTCACGTCTTGAATTGGCTGGCTTCAGCTGGCCTTCAGTTCCCAGTTTGCATTTTTTCATTTTCTGTAAATTTAGTATTCAAAGTGTAGACAATTTTTTTCTTACACTGTGCTGGAGTGATTCTCGAACCTGGACACTGGGGTTGAAGTCGGTGATGTTAGCCACTGGGTTATCGGCGATAGTTGATATAGGGGGTTAATAGTTGGCCTTATAGTTAACAGATGTAAACAGAGCGATCTGACATTGTCCCATAATTTTTTTTTAGCTATAATGGACAGCTATAATGCTAACCATATCTTTCATCTAATCAGTTAGCTAAGGTTTAGAGCTGAGAGGCAGAAGGGCCAGAGCACGTCAACACATGAGGGTGATTACTAAGGCTGTACCGATACCGAGCTGCCGAGCCGATTCTCGCCGAGAGGAGCATGATCGACAATCTCGGTATAGCGAGCTGTTACGTCCATTTAACCGAGCCGAGCAGCGTGTCTTGCGTCTAGTCTTGGTGCGGTGCCAAATGAACATGGGCTTAATTTTGGCGGATTCCAGTCGATGATTAAGATCTATGCATGGTTCCTGCTGCACGAAGGTTGAAGGACAACTACAGAATTCAATATATTAACTAAATTTACAGGTAATTCATGCAGATTAACTACTTTTTTTTATGCTTTTTCGGATATTCGCTTTCATATTACGCTCGGTAAGCGCAGCAGTGCATTATAGCAAAAGGGTCTTTTTTAGGCATAACGTGCACATGGTTGCCGGTTTAATACCACTAGAAGTATTGTTACACCAATACGCTACCTGAAAAACGTTATGAAACTTGCCTTCATCAAAGGGTTTCAAAGGGTTTAACGAGCGTTAACCACTCCTGGTCATCTGCTCGAAGGCCTAAGGCCCTATGTCTGCAACAGCCAGATTCCCAGGCGGATTACCTTCATCAAGAAAACCTTCAACAAGAGTTTTTGTGTCAACAGCACTAATTTAATTATTTTTAATGGTCAATTGTTAAAACTTTTATTAGCTTAAAAGTAACTTACCTCATAATAAAATTACTGGTGTTGTTATGATAATGGTTGTTAATGCTGGCTTAATTGGCCATACCAGATACATCGATACGTCATCAATTACAGTGTGCGAAACTTATAGTAGCCTATGTTTGCTGCTACGCCAGGCTGTTTTAGTGAAAAGAATTGTTATATCTTGAAGCCTGCTTGGCATTTAGCGAGTGCTGCTTACAGAGATGCTGCCGGTGTGAAAAATGGGAAAATTTGCCGTGGTAAAATAAAAGGGGAAAATGTAAAAAAAAACAAAAACACAAGTATTGTGTGAAAATAAAGGCAAAACGCACTATCGAAGTAAAAAACAATCAAATTATCTGTCTTCATTTTGGGGCCGGAATTACGTAGGCATGTCTGTTGTTAAAACACGAAAAAAAATTGATTGGTTTATTACCGGAATTGCTTTGAATTAGCTTTCACTCTCTTAAGTGAAATTCAGAGAAATTACAATGGTTACTGGAAAAGAAAAAAATATTTTACAGAATTGTGAAACTGGTGTGTATACGAAAATGAAGAAATAGTGATACAAAAATGAAAAGTAGGTATGTCAGAAAAATGAAAAGTTGGAATGTCAGAAAATGTGAAAAAAGCTGGTCCTCCCGGCAGTACCTTGTGATTAATAAAGGTGCTCGGTTTTGCTCGGCATCACTGATCGGCTCGGTTCTGCTCGGCGTACCAGGCATTTTTGGAGCGCTCGGCTCGAGATCGGCTCGGCAGAAAAAAAGGACTCGGTACAGCCTTAGTGATTACCCTGATTTTCTGACCAACATTGCAGTTTACATAAAGGCAAACCAAGCAGTCCTACATAGAAAGACGAACGTTTTGAAAATTTACAATTTTCATCATCAGGCTAGCAATAAAATTAAAGCATGGCAAGAGCCCCCAAGTCATCCTATGTAATTTACAACAGATAGAAACCACCAATTTCTACTCTCAAAAGAGGTAGAAACAGCAGCCTAAATGCACGACCCACTTGCCCCGTTGGGAAACCAAGTCACAAGAGTTTTTATTAAGACCTTGCGACTTGGTTTCCCAACGGAGCAGGTGGGTCGTGCATTTCGGTTGCCGTTTCTGCCTCCTTTAAGAGGATAAATTGATGATTTTTATCTTTTTTAAATTACTGTATTTATGCTTCTAACATAGGATGACTTAGTGGCTCTTGCCATGCTTTAATTTTATTGCTAACCTGATGACGAAAATTGTAAATTTTCGAAACGTTGTTCATCTTACTATGTAGCACTGCTTGGTTTGCCTTCATGTAATCAGTTAACGTGCTTTTTACTCCATTACAACATTGAAGTTATCAGGCATTGAAGGCTAGATATTCTCCAAATGTGAACAGGTTGCTAGGAAACAAATTTAGTGTCATCGGCGAAGGCTAACTGGGGGAGCCGCCCAATGTTGAACCGCTTGCTGCTTTCCCATCTACCTCTCCTGTTGCCACGTCTACTGCCCAAACAAATCCAGAACCCCAAACATCCCATCGGCACAAAACTAGTTCATGGATGAAGAAGCAAAATGAAGTCATCGAGATAGTTCCAGAGCAAGTTGAAGAAGAACCAACAACAAACCCTGAAGGTCCAGTGCAGCTTCCCTCCACTATGGCTGCGGTGTATTGGGCCACTTGCAATGACTGTCCCAATGGGTACATTTAGGAGATATTACGCAGTTAGCACACAAATTGGTGAGCACATCCAAGAACATTTCTGGTGTTGCGTACAGTGAAGGAATAAGTAACTAACTTATGAAATACTTGTAGCCTGGTTGAAGAATAGATGGATAGACCAACAGACTGGCACAAACAACTTCCAAACATTTTATTTGCGCTCAAGCAGAGTAGCACTCAATACAGATGCAAACCTATTTCCATTGCGTTTTGGGCTTAAATGTCAGACTGCCTGAAGGTAAACTGAACCCTCAACTTTGCGACCAAAGGCTATAGTCCTACCACTAAGCCATACTGGTACGGCCATAGGCAGCATTTTAACACGCACTTTTATACATATAAGCAAACACTTTTGAATTGCCACCAGAGGGCCAGTTCGTTGCGCACCACACACCAAGTGAACAGAAAGGAACACGCATTACAGGGTGAAATAAAGAATAAACAGGATGGAGAGCCAAAACAGGCTCGATAAGTATTAAAGAAAATCGGATATAAAAATATTGCCAAAACCTATATACCAAAAGCCTGGGACAAACAATGTTCAAACATTTTATTAGCACTAGAGTTCGACCGAGTCCGGGTAAATACCCTGCCCAGTCCGCGCAATGGTATTTTTGACCTGGCTCGGACACAGAAAAAATTCGACGTAGTCCAAACAGGGTAATAATTATTTGTTGAAAAAGTTTCATTTTACCTTTTGGAGGAACCTACAACTACTTGCACGCAATATATATTCATTAAGGTGCACAGAAAAAGTCAAATAAATGGCTGTAATTGTTTTAGAGAATCATTTTTTCATATTAACTTATTTATATTTTTTCTAAATAAATTCTAATGAACTAAAATTGAAAATATTTGTTTTGAGAAAACTCATCCGAAAGTTGGCGTAGTTAAGCAGCTGAACGTTGTTCTCACCTACTCAGGGATGGCGTGAAGGTTTATAGGCCGTTTTTCCATTTTAGTTTTGCACTGTGGTTTCTCTTATATTTTTTATTATTGTGAAACTTCATGTTTCTCATGATTTTCACTGACGAACTAAGCACAAGCACCTCCATGAAATCTGAATGGAACCATGGCAGCCATGTTGAAATCGCGCCAAACAGGATGTTTCATGTGGGATAATAAGTAACACTCACAACCCAATAAACGATTTTTTGAAACTCCAAAAAAGGATTTTAGTTTTTGTACATGTTTTGAAATTCGCTAAAACACTACTGGATGTTTTTGTTAACCAAACCCAAGAACTGAAACGATTTTTCAAGTGTAAGCAAAAATACAATTTCCGGATGTCAGTTGCGCTAAATAAGTTTAACAAAAACACAGCTTCATGAAGTTGAGGCAAATGCCGCATGTGCAGGCTTGCCTGTTCCCGTCCCCAAATAGACATTTCATTGACTGTGCTGCGGTGCAAGCACAACTTTAGTTTGTGTAGGCCTAATGGAAATTGTTATTAATTACTTAGTAAGTTAGTATGCTTGTTCAATTCATTTCCATATTTTCTTATCTTAAAGCCAAAGACCAAAGCATGGTTTTTCGATCAGCGTCCTTACCCAAAAGATGCTGATCGAAATACCACTACCAAAGAAACCAAAATGAATTTTATTTTTCATTTCACTTTATTATTAAAAAATGTAGAACAAAGAATTACTGGTCAATTTAATTTTTGACTTCACTTTATTTAATATCGTCAAGTTTATAATTAGAAAATTTGTAAGAAAGAATTACTGATAAATTTTGTAGATTTTTTACGTTGGTTTCGTCCTTTTTTTTTGTTACTTTCGTCCTATTTTATTTTGCTTTTGTTCATTGTTATATTCTACGCAATACAAAACTGGACGAAAGCAAAATGAAAATGATTGAAAGCAAAAAAAAAAGAAAACGAAACCAAAGTAAAAAAAGCTGTAGGCTATATTAACCTTTAACCCTTTTGAGCCTAAGCGACGATATATCATCATTGAAATTCTTTAGAAAAACGCCGAAACTACGATACGGTATATCGTTCGTTCCTGGTTTTACGCCCTGTTAAAAATAAATCCTATTGCGTACATCGGAGGCGTAACTCCGATTGAATTAGTATTTTGGAACATATATTTTCGGTTTATTTTGGTTAATTTAATTTAATATAATCTTTTATTATGCTAAATTGATGTTATGTTGGCATCGACATCGAAATCGACGTGCAAATTGCGTTTGTTTGGTGAAAATAGCCCTTGGTTCGAACTATCATATCTCTGTAACAATGCAACGTACAGCCGCCATCTTGGTCGCGTTCGAGAGAGGGAATTCCCAATTTTCCAGACCGCGAAAAATGACGTCGTGAACTCCTACGTCACATCCTGTATTCCTCGAATCAAATGTGCCGTTTCAACAACCTTTGTTCAAGCTCTTCACCCATCGCGAGCACTGATTGGTTCGTTTGCGGCACCTCACCCTCCCGGCCGTTCACGAGTGACGTCACACGAAGCGATTCAAGGCCGCATCCATTGGCGCTAGCAGGAGCGCGTTCACTTACGGGTAGCCGGTCAGGATGGCGTCTTATGTGGAGTTGACAGCGAGCTCGTAAATATCGTAAATTTTGCCGAAATAAAGCATCTTTAAACTATTTTTACTGTAATAAATCATAAAATAATGATTTAGTAAGTAATAACAGGCGTTGTGACGGAAGAATATCGAGTGGATGTTATCATTCCGAGTACTGTAAGTTGAAACTTTCGTTAGTGCTGTTTACATAGCCGAACTTCAGGATTTATTTTAATAATGAAAATGTAGGAGGATGGTCCTGATTATATTTCTGTTCAACAATTTACAATATAATTATTTATTACGTCTGCAAATTTTTATACTTCTAGACCGCATAGTTTTTTTTTATTACAATTTATTTCGTGAGGCATGCAACTTGTTCATGGCAGCCATGTTGTGGCCGTAGGTTTTCTTGTTACGACGTCGTCCTAAAAATGGCGTCGGCTTAAAAGGGTTAAAGAAAAAATTGAAAATCTACGACCCGGTTCACTACTCGGCTCGGTGGGTATTCATAATTACTCGGGCTCGGCTCAGACTTGGTTTTTTTTGTGCCCCAGTCAATCCTGATAGCAGAGTAGAACTCAAAGATATACAGATGCAAACCTATTTCCGTCACCTTTTGAACTTGTATGTCAGACTGCTTGAGCGAGAACATTTCACTCCAAAAGGCAACATAAATAGGTCTACCTCTAAATTTCTTTATCACTTATAGTTATAGCCTGTTATAACTTTCCATCATGTTTATTCTTGGTTTCGTGCTTTATTGTGTTCCTTTCTGTTCATTTGGTGTGTGCAAACAGGTTTTCTTCCAGTACGCATTTGGAAAGTGTTTCCTTATAGGATGTATATGTGTGCGCATTAAAATGCTGTCTACGGCCAATTCCTTTTGGCTACGTTAGCATGGCATAGCGATAGGCCTTTGGACAGAAAGGTATAGGGTTCAGACAGTCGGACATTTAAGTCCAAAAGGCAATATAAATAGGTTTACATTTGTATTTCTGTATCATTTTTTCGAGTCTATTTTGCTTTACGTTCAATTTGTTAGCATTTAAAACTCACTACTTTACTTTTTACAGGATTACTCCCCACGATTACATGCACAACTGAAATTGGGTTGTATCACAGACAGCAGTTCACGTGAAAGTCAGTTGGAAGTACTGGCACAGGACGGCAGCAAAGCAACTGCAAACATCAGAAATGCAGGATGACAGTAAACGCAAGTTTGACAAGACCCGCAAAGATACTCCATTTCAGGCTGGTAATTTAGTTTTATATGATTGGCCTGAAGCGACAGATCAAAAACGGACCACCAGTTTTAAAGGACCATACAGAGGTGAGACCAGGCAGGACCATGTGCCATTTGATTGATGAGTTAAATCACCCATTAAGAGTGAAAAGTCAAACGTTGTAAGTTTCGAAGAAGTTCAATGAGAAACTGACCTGAAAAAGATCGAAGACCCGTATGAATTCGACACTGAGGAATTTGTTGAGAAAGACGTGTCTGTAATGGCAGAGAGCAACCTCCAGATACAGCTAAACAAGACCAAACGCAGCAGGCGGTAGTTAACAGCCAAGTTGCAGACACTGTCACTGCCAATGAAGGTGATAGTCACTACATTTACACGGCGACAAGAAAGCGCAATTTAACAGTGGGCTTTGAAATGTCCATAAAAAAAAAGGCACCTGTTTTACAAGACGAAAGACCACGATTAGGACCAATCCACCAGCGAAGGCGATTCGGACAGTGCGATCAGAAAACCCTTCCTACCTGGCCTTCCTTTGGCAAATAGTGGACACGTTCCATGATGCTCTACCCACTACAAGTAGTAAACTAAGTAAGTTCAGACCCAAGTAACCAAACATATGCAAGTCTTAGTGGTCTTCCTAGTCATGTATACTTATTTTAAGTTTATTTACCTAAAATTCGAGTAGCACCAGCACAAATTACGTGAGTGTCGTAACTGTGTCCGCCATCTCAATTCAGGCGTTCGCCAACGTCTCAATGCGATTGCGAGTGTCCGCTGATTGGTTCGTTCGCGGCACGTGACCCGTGTGCCGTTCATTCGTGACGTCACACGAAGCGAGTCAAGATCGTATTCATTGGCGCTAGCAGGAGCGCATTCACTTGCGGGCAGCCGGTGAATATGGCCGCTCAGGACGAAATGGTAGTGAGCTTTCAGCGATCGTAAATATTGGGGGAATAAAGCGACTTTAAACTATTTTTACGGTAATAAAACATAAAATAATGATTTCGGAAGTAATAACAGGCGTTATGACGGAAGAATATCGAGTGGATGTTATCAGTCCGAGTACTATAAGTTGAAACTTTCGTTAGCGCTGTTTACATAGTCGAACTTTAGGATTTTTTTAAATAAAGAAAACGTAGGACGATGGTCCCAATTATATTTCTGTTCAATAATTTACAATATAATTATTACGTCTGCGAATTTTTATACGCCAAGACCGCATAGTTTTTTTAGTACAATTTATTTTCGTGAGGCATGCAACTTGTTCGTGGCATCCATGTTACGGCCATGGCTTTTCTCGCTCGCGAATTGAAAAAATGCCTCGGACTAAAAAGGGTTAAGCCTGATCTAGTCACCTCCAAATGATTTTATATCCGTTTGACTGCAATTTATTCCTTTTCGACAAAGCGGCCGCGTAGGGCCCACAGATGAAAGGGGCTCCCGCGCAGGAGTGGGAGCACTCGTCTTACCAGGGCCGGCAGAAAGGGGGGTGCGGCGAAGGGTGCAGTGCACCAGGGTGAATCGGAGAGGGGGGCGAATTTTTCGTAAAACAAAAATTATAGCTTCTAATTCTGTTTGTGATTACTCGACTACTGCATGTCTGCAGTCAATCTACAGACAGACATTAGTGTAAATTTTATTGACCGGTAATACGTTTGTCAGTAGATTGATGTTCAGTTTTCACTTACATAATACGTAATTGTGTACAATACAGACTACAGTACTATGAACGCAGCGCTCATTCACCAACAAACTAAAGCTGCTGACGCGAGTGGGTGCTAGTTGTCTGGAACGGAAGTTCGCTCGCTGATGTAGCGATAAATTAGTTCCCCTTGAAAAGAGTCGTGACCCGCTAAATTATTAATCGCTGTCTCTGGTCTGTGAACTTGTGAAGAGTTCATGATTAAATTTTAAAGTGAACTTATTTAGCTGCTAAAAAATATAGGCTAACTTGAAGTTAGTAACTTCATATTTTTTGTTGTAAACTAAAAACAAGCCTTTTTTGCCAAGGTGTATAATTTCCGCGTACCCCATACAACGTTGGGCTCGATTGAAAGCAAGAAATATTGATGTAGGCGTGACCATGACGAAATAAAACAGGTGAAGGTAAAACGAGTCATGGGGGGGGGGGGGGAGAGAGATGGCGCAGAACACTAGCACCGGCCCTGCGTCTAACTATAGCGAGAAGGCAGATAGATTATGGGTTTATAAATCTTTATACTGCGTCAAAGTGAAGACATAAAAAAACGGGGAGAGAATCTATACTAGTGCTTTGAAACTTCGGAAATGATGTGGGTCGATTATTCGAAGCTTTGTAGTAGTTCTGTAGTAGTACTAGCGAAACTAGCGGCTGGCATATTTATCAAATAAACAAATACAGATAGAAACCCATTTACGTTGCCTTTTGGGCTTAAATGTCAGACTGACTGAGCGGGGAATTAAACCCATGACCTTTGAAACCAAATGCCATTTGATATTTAGCAGTCTTGACATTTACCCGAAAGACAACGTAAATATGTTTGTATCCATATTTATTTAACCCTTCTCGAGCCCATTTGGCTTTCCATCCTGTTTTAAGGCATATTTGTCAGCAGGTGGCAAACTGATGAGAAACGCGTAACGGTGAAATGAATATTCTAATAAAAGACTTATTTGTTGTGGCTTCCAAATACGTGTTTGTGAGTATTTTGGCTTCCTAAGAGTTGCCTGCTCCTACGTTTAGATTATGGGGAGCTTTCACTTACTTGTTTTGCGCTATGCAGGTAACCTGCGGATAAAGTGTAGTACCTTTGATTTGGGAAATAATACGCTTCTTCTGAGACGGCATCTTCGGCTTACTTTGACCGAGTCATTCACTGGTGCCCATGGGTTTGAGGCGACACGTTTTCTGTTGTGGGATCAATTCAAAATTCTGGGGATCTTCGGAGGCGATTTTGAAAGGGAATTTACAGTATTTAGACTTAAAACAAGACTCACTATGAGAGGACCCAGGTCTACGTTCCGATGGGTTGGGATCGGGTATTCTCAGTATGTGTTGACTAGCCGTAGCGGGGGGGGGGGGCCACGGATCTTTCACTGGATCCATTGTGTTGTGGTATATGCTGTGTTGGGGTTTTGGGTACTCTGGGCTCACTATTATAATGACAATTTGTGGAGTCTTATATTTAGAATGCGGCCTATCTATGGGTTAAGCCCCAGGCCATCGATGTTTGTCCTTGGTCTACCTCGTCGTCTTAGGGGGCCACCTCTGAAGTCTTGTCATGACCCTGATTGCTATCCGACATTAGAACTGCTGGGTGGGTTAGACGTCAAGTTACACTATGCTCAGGAACGGGGTTTGTTGGTGAGGTTTTTGTTGCTTTCTCAACGTAACGGGTTGCGACACACCAGGTGTCGATTTGGGTGGTTGACTTCCCTGTCAGTGTTTTTTCATACAATTTTTGTGTAACGATTAATTTGTTGGTTGGCGTACGAGAGGTGATGCTGTGGAGTCGTAGCGTGTATCGGGGATTGTTGTGCTATGAGTGTTGAATGGTTTGTCATGGGTGCCGCCAGGCCCTCCAGTGCGCCTTGCCATGGGGCCTGGTAGCTGCATGGCAGGTTGGGCACATCCACTTTGTTGGGCTATAGAGCAGCCGGGGCGTGTAATGTTGCAGCCATGCATCGCTTGCACCTCACCCCTGTAGGCACACAATTGCTGGATGACTGGAGGTGATGGCTCTTTCCTGACGGGCAAGCCACCACTTGTATGATGCCGAGTTTGTTCCTTGGGCCCGTTTTTCTCTCTCGCTGGGGTAGTCTGACCATTGAAATTGAGGAGCTTCTGCGTATGCTGTCTTGGCGGAAGTATTCTAGGGTACTTTGGGGTGGGAATTTGTCAGCGTGGATGTAACTGTGGGTTCACTTTGGGGAGCAGATGTTGTCCTCAGGATGCAAACATGTTTCCCGGGTAAAGGATTTCATGCTGTGACGATAAAAGTGCGAGATTGTAATTGTACTTGTCAGAGAAGGATTGTACTTGTAACATGTACTATAGTTTTTATGTTGTAGGAGCGTAACCTGCGCCGACGGTGCTCTCATCCTGCTGTCGACAACGGGGATTCGGCGGCTTTTTGAAGTCCCGGTGTGCCGGTTTGGAGTCCAGGTCGGTTTGTCCTCCCAATTTAGTCGGCGGAGTCTTCGGAGCCCTGGGGCTCTCAGGAATGAGTGCTCGTCGTCGGGGGTTTGTTCCATCGAATTCCATCATCGAGACGATGATCATCTCAAGTATGTCTGTGATTGAGTATCCAGTGAGCAGAATAGAAGGGTTTCATGCTTTGTAACAGTCGGGCTTCCCGCCAGGGCGAGAACTGGCGTATAATTGCCGTAGTGTGCATTGTGCGTCACGTAGTGATCCCTTGTACAGCTGATCGGGGGATCAGCTCTCTGTGGGAGGGGAGCTTGTCATGATTTCTCGTGCGGCTTTGCCACGATTGTAATACTGCTCATGCGCTGTCACTCGTCTTTGATGTAACTTCCGCTGACTAGTGAAGATGGAAGTGAGTTGTCTTACCGCCATGTTTGTAACTGAAGTATTGCGAAGGTGAAGAGAGTATCCCGAGTCGTCCGGTTACTGCACACGAATGTCATCTACACAGAATGTGGCCAACACACCAATATCTCTGGCTTTACAGTTTCCTTGGGCAAACTCGAAGCTGACAGTCTCGATGTGCGATTGTTGTGGTGTCCCACACTGACCGCATTCAAACGAGGTTTTCTCCGCTGTGGACACTTGCGTGCTTTATTAAATTACTCTTCTGCACATAAGCCTTTCCACAGATACCACACTCAAACGGTTTCTTACCAGTATGTAAAAATGCGTGCAGCTTCAAACTACTCTTCTGGGCGAATGCCCTGCCACATTCACCACACTCAAACGGTTTTTCCCCACTGTGTACACGTGCGTGCCGTTTTAAGTCACCCTTCAGCAGAAAAGCCTTTCCACACTCACCACAATCGAAAAGCTTCTTCCCACTGTGCACTTCTGCGTGCACAGTCAAACTACCCTTCTGCGCAAAGGCCCTACCACATTCACCACATTTAAATGGTTTTTCTCCACTGTGTACCCATGCGTGCTGCTTTAAACTACCCCTCTGTGCAAAGGTTTTTCCACACTCGCCACATACAAATGGTTTTTCTCTGTGAAGAAGTCCGCGCATAGTTAAATTGCCCTTTAGTTTAAAATCATTACCAGTCTCACCACATTTAAAAGGTTTATTTTTACTGTGTACACGTACGTGCTGCGATAAAGTACACTTCTCCACAAACGCCTTACCACACTCACCGCATTCAAAAGGTTTCTTTCCGCTGTGTACAAATGAGTGATTGACTAAATGAGACTTGCGTGTAAAGGCCTTTTCACATTCTCCACATTCAAACGGTTTCTCTCCACTGTGTACAAGTGCGTGCTTTGTTAAATTGAATTTCTGCACAAAAGCTTGTCCACAATCAGCACACTCAAAAGGCTTTTTTTCATTGTGTATACGAGCATGCCGATTTAAAGTATACTTTTTCTTAAACGCCATTCCACACTCAGCACATTTAAACGGCTTCATTTGACTGTCTAATAGCGGTTTGCACAAAAAGTTATTCCCAAAGAAAATCTTTGCCACAATACACAACGTGAGACACTGATAATCAATAACGGTAAAGATTATCAAATTACTCGTCTAACACGTTCATAACATTACAACTGGTTGGTCAACCGGTTTGGTGGAGCATAGGCGTCAAGGCCGTATGCTCCAGACGCGCAGCTGCAGAAACGCGAGGTAAACGAACAACGGAAACAGAACACAAAAACCTTAAGAGGACCATTAATATACAGCAAGCATAAAACATAAAACGGGCACTGGACCAAGCACTAAGCCGGGGAAAAAACAAAAAAAACAGACCAATACGATCCGTAAAGTATATTCCCCTGCAGCATGTTTTTTGGGTATTACGGGCGAATCGCAATGTGACGTCACAGAAAGATTACTCAACGTACACAAGATTCTTGCCAGAGGGAGTAAAAGCATGGAGGTTCCAAGTCGTCTAGAAGGTGGCAGTAAGCAGGAAAAAATATACTAACAGACTTGGTTGCATTAGTTTAGTTTAGTTTTTAAGTTTAATACCGGGGAAACAGCAAAGCCAGAGCCTTGTAGCTGATAAGAAAAAGAAAAGAAAAAAAAGGGGGGGGGAGAGGCAAAGGAAAGGGGTGGGAGACAGGAGGATTTGTCGAGGGCTGCCTTGAATTTGTCTGTGGTGGTTGCCAAACATACCTCATCGGGGAGAGCGTTCCATTCATTGATAACACACACAGAGAAGAAGTTCTTTCTGACTTCAAGTCTTGCATGTGGTTTCTGAATCTTCAGGGAGTTTCACAGAATATTGGTAGTAGTAGCGTGCTTAAAGAATTCAAAAGAGTTGATAGCATAGTGTCCTCTCATAATCTTCAAGCACTAAATAAGTTGCCCCCTCTTTCTCTCCTCTGTTCAAGAGTAGGAAGCTTAGCTACCTTAAGTCTATCTTCGTATGTGAGCATGTCTTTCATAAGCTGGTGAGAGGATAACCTCTGAGCCACTCTTCCAAAAAGTTGTCTTTACTCAGCCACAGGTCCCAGGCCACTCTAGAGTACTCAACAAGTGCTCTGATGAGGGGTTTGTGAACCCGGGAAAACTCATTAGGGTTAAGCCTTGAAAGATGCCGAGAAAGAAACCCTGCTATTCTTTTAGCTCTTGCACCAGGACAGCACACTGTCAGATGGCTGAAAGGTTATCGTCAATAATAACACTAAGGCCCCGGACACTGTCAAAATGTTTGAGTTTCGTACTATCAAGGAAATATTCTCTCCCAATGTTCTTTGAACCAAGATGCATTATTCCACTCTTCTGTAGGTGCAGTCGCATACCATGACTGTCACACCACGATGGAAGACTGAAATTCAGTACTTTTTTCTTGAGTGTTCGTCATGGCAGATCCTTTCACGTCATCTGCAAACTTCCAGCAGTCATTCTTCACAACATGATGAGATTCAGTAGTGTACAGGGAAAACAGCTTTGGCCCAAGGGTGGATCCCTGATGGATTCCTGATGTAACTGGCATCAGGCAGACTGTATGCCGTTGACAACAACCCTTTGCTCTCTGCCATACAGGAATGCTTCGATCCATTTTACCCTCTTTACACTAACTTCACGAGAACAGAGGTTGTTAATAAGATTGCTGTGTTCTGCAGTATCAAATGCTTTTTTAAATGTTCGCATAGAAAACATCCACCACTGATCCATCGTCGAGAGCCATGGCCCACTTGTTTCGTGCTGAAAGTAGGTCCGTAGTGCATGACCTGGCTGGAACAAATCTGTGTTGCATGTTGTCCACAGTTACTAAGTCAATAAGCTCAGCCTTAAGAGTACCAAGGGAAACCTTTTCACAACATTTGCTTATGCTAGTCAGAAAGCTCACTGGTCTGTAGTTGAGGGCAGACATCCGACTTCCTTTCTTTTTGTAGATATGGGTGACGTTTACCCATTCCATTCTGTTGGGATCTGGCCTAAACTAAAAGATTTCGAGAAAAGGTTTACCAAAGGTGCTGCCAGTGTGTGTGCACATTCCTTCAGGAGGTATTGGAAATTCCATCAGGACAGCAAAAAATTGTTGTTGCTAAACACTGGTCACGTCTAAGGGTCCTCCTTTTACCTTTTTGCCTCCTGAATGGAGCGCTAACTGGAATCGTTTTCCAAATTAGTTTGGTACATTCTTAACATTTAACACTTTGTTACTCTGAGAATCAAGCAATCTTACGACAGTTGGGTCTGCATTACGCTGATGCCTCAGATGTCCAAAAAATCTCTTTGGGTTCCTTTTGATATTATTGACCACTTCCACAAGCTGTTCACTTCTGAATGTTCGAAGGTCAACAACCTTGTTTCGTTGGGCTTGGAATTTTTCAAGGTCAGAGTTCTGTCTGCTCCTGAAGAATAGACTCCAAAGTGATCGTTAGATTTTAATCTCCACTAAAATGTGTCTTGGAAGGTTAGGTGTTTTACGATTGCTCAGTACAGCCCAATCATGCTCAATGCTTGCGCTGGGCAAGAATATCTCTTCCCATTTCACAGCAGTCAAGGATTCATTGATGGATTTGTAATCCGCTCTAAAGAAGTCTTTCTTGACTCAGGTACCGAGTTGTTCTCCATCATTACGGAGACAGTTCGTGAAGTTTGGGTGTTGTGCCTCCAGTGGATGCCAACATTATCTGCTTTTTCCAGTGGTGGGAGAAAATAGTGCTCTGAGATGAGCACTATGTCCAGAGTAGAAGGCTTTTGTCCCTGCACAATTCTGGTGTATTATTGCCGGATTATTGTTCAATATTGTGGGAAAGGGTAAAATCCAAAAACTCCCTTTCAATATCGGTGGCACCAACATCAAGTGAGTCACTCTCCACCATATCCTCGGCAAATTAAAATCCCCAGTGAAAATACAGCTTTTCTTCTTAAGCAAAGAGAGCAAGTTAAGGAGTGCTGAGTTGCTATCATTCCCATTCCCGATTGTCACCACTGCGATAGCAGCAGTGAACTGTTAATTATTTTTCGCTGGCTACCATGAAGTTAATTCTTATCCCTTCAGCCAAATCAGCAGAAAGTCGGTTGACCGAAAGGGCTGAGATAGAAGTGTGTGCATAAATGGCCACCCCCCCCACCTGTTGTTTTACAGTTCTGTCAGCTCTGTACAAGTCGTAGTTATTGATACGGAGGTCGCCGTCCTCAATGGAGTTATCAATCCATGTTTCCGTGAGAATGAAAGTTGGCTTTATGTTGTGGATAAGTTCCTTAACTTCAGATAATTTTGATTGAAGCCCCTGGCAATTAAACAATAAGCATTTAACGGTCAGTCAAGCAGATTTAACGAAACAGTTTTTATGCTAATGCCTGTGCCACTACCAGGTTATACATTTTCTGAATTTAGAACTGAATCTTCCGATTGTTGACTTTCCGCCCGACCCGCCTTGTTTTCAATGTCGAGTGGAGCTGTCCCTAAGTTGTTTTCAGTCTTGTCTGGGTAAAGATGGCTGACTTGGCCGCTCCACCGTCTCACCTCGATCAAGGGTCAAAGAGACCTCATCACAGCATTAAGGAGCAGCTGAAGACCTTTAGCAGAAGGATACAGGAGGGCAAGATGGTCAGCATAGCAGAAGTGATTGATTTTGTAGCCACCTATGGGGAATCCCGCATCTACTGATTCAGACTTTCGAGTAGTTTGCGAAAGTAAATATTAAAGTGCAGTGGGGAACGCACACTTCCCCGGACGCTATTTGACACACCAAATTTTACCGATATCGAGGTGCCCTATCTCACGAGCATTTGTAGTGTACATAGCCAGTGCCATAAAGTACCCAAGCACCACCAAGGGAACCGACGTTGGATGAGAAGATGACAAAGGGTTTTGTGGTTGACACGATCATAAGCCTTGAAGAGGTCAAGGAAAGCAGCAAACATTTTCCAAGCCTGGCAATTATAAAAGTTTCTTTTAATATAAAACAGTTGGCCAGTGGCATGCCTGGGCTTAAAGGCAAACTGACTACATCCACTATGGAAGCAGTTGGTCAAAGAAGTAGCAATCGCCTACTCGAAGATTTTGAGAAAGTGATAGCAAAAAGCAGAACGGGTCAATAGTTGTTGATGCTAGTTAGGTCCTCAGTTTTCACTTTCACAACAGGCAATATTACAATTTTGGCTATCGAGGAAGAAATCCAAGAGATGGGAATGAACGGCATCTTGGCATTAAACAGATGGGAAAGAACTTCCAGTAACTTGGGTGATGCAAATTTTACATGTTCATTCTGTACTACATCGCTGCCTGGTGCTTTACTGTTGAGCAAACGTTTACAGGTGCCTGCATCAGTGGCAGGGGCATGGTGAAAGAGGGTAAAGCTCCAACTACGGTGGCCAAGTAGTTATTAATTCCGGCAAAATGATCAGCAATCTGAAGCACTTCATTGAAAACCTTGCAATATGAGTTTGCCCACAAACCCGCTATTCCCTTATCATCTTTTACACCTTCAATGTTGACAGCTCTGGACGTGTGATTTTTGGCCCCAGTAACTTTATCCCAGAAAGCACCCGAGCCACTCATGGTCGGTCTGTCAGCGAGAATATCGTCAAATATTTTCGCTTATTTACGTATGCGCTCTCTCAGGTTGTTTCTGAAAACTTTGTGCAACTGACACATTTCAACCCACAGACACCCTTGCCATGAACTATCCATTCAACCTTCAGACCAGGAAAGCTTGCTTATGCAAGTCGTGCGAGGCCTTCACATACCTGTTCCATCCTGCAATGTAATATTTTCTCCTGCAGTGTTCCCAAGCCGAGCATTACAAGATACAGGGTGGACATGAGCCATTGCAACAGGGACGCGGGGTGTAAATTCATTAAACTTTTCAGTCTCACGAAACGGACAGACGAAAGCTGCACCAGCGTGCACAGCGTTAACAGGATCCTGTAAAAAAATATCAACCTGGCGTCGGTGGACCATGTCAGACAAGCCCAGCTGAGAACAAAGAATCGCATCAGGCACGGAAATGGCATCGAAAGCGTTGGAAGTATTTTAACTAGTTTCTATGTTTATTATTAGTTTGGCTTCAGTTGGTAATCAAATGATCAGCATTAGGCCTATTAGCACAGGGCATATTCTGAGCAACCTTCCTTTCAATAGTGAGGCGCCTGGGGAGATGCTCTGACCATGGGTTACCATAGTCAATGGTCAAATCATTAATACAGTGGTGCAAATTAAAGCTGCTTAAGCAGTGATCAAGTCATCAGATAACAAGAAGTTCATTTCGCTGCAGTAAGACCAATTCTACAATGATCACCACAATGATTTGCAATGATCAGGCCACAAGGTGACCAATAAATACATGTCGCTGCAATATGCTCCGATTCGACAATGAACCATAAATCTTGTTGCCTATTGCTTAAACCATAGATGCACATTCCTTCTCGCTATTTTAATTTTATTTTAATTTTATTTTAAGACAAATAAACTGTATATTTTGTAACTTAAAATGTGTAAATATGAGATCTGGAAAGTTCCGAATGCTGTCTCGCATGCTGTCTTTCATTCGTCGCGTTATGAAAATATTTTTAGTGACAATTAAAAAAAGAGTGCGCGATATAATGCATAAGCCTAAAACTAATGTATACAGTCGATCAAGTGATATTTCGTAATACGAATGTGTCTTTAAAAATCATTAACCCTGTGATGATTTTGTGTGAAGATGTCCAAGTATTTTAGTTAATGCATAACAGGTTGTCAGGGTGACACGCAAACTTTTAAGTGTTTGAAATGATCCCGTGAATTTAAAAAAAGGCAATTTTCTCGATAGTGCTCAGACTTGCTAGGACAGAAAAACCCATTAAAATCATTTTGTATAAAAGCGTGCTATATCCTTATGGCAACGTATATTTGGGCATATAACCGGTTTTCTTGGTATTATTTCTGAATAATTTCTGGGAATCATAGTGTATTTGTTGTCCATATATACTGTAAGTAAATATTTTTTATTGTTCGTACTTATTAGTACTAAGAATTTGTAACTCTAAAAAGTCCCGACTGAAAAGTGTTATATTCATTTCTATTAATTCCACCCGTTAGTTTTGTTCCTTTTTCATTCCAAATCTAAAGTAAACTAAATTACAACTAAACTAAACTAAACTAAATAATAATTAAATACACAGCTAGTTTCGTTTAGTTTAGTTTAATTTTAGGATGAAAACTGAGTAGAAATTTCCACAAAAACTCAGGGTGCTCTCTATGTACTTAGATGGAACTAATAGGAACAATTCTAAGCCGTTTCAGAAGGGGTCTCGGTCACCAATATTCCTCCCCAACCCTATAAATTCTTGTTAGTAGTTATTACTTTTTTCCTTGCTATAAATGAAACGAGGACATTTCTTTCGGGGGCGCGCCCGCCACCCCGGGATCCTGTAACACGAGATTCTCTCTCCTAGCATATTACATCTTAACCGAATCAAAAGCCCTAAGTGAGTTACCTGGGGCCACTAGCCTTTTGTTGTTATACCTAATAATACGTCATACAGCTACTGAATATATCTTGAAATCGTGTTATTATTCTCGTGTTATAAATTGTGAATATTAATATAAATTGTAACCATGGTTTTTGGTGGTTTAGCACATTGCTGGTAATTTCATCACCACAGGAGGAGGCTAATGGCACTAGAGGCTCATGAGGCATACTGTGGAACCATCTATGAAATACGCTGTAAGCGCCCTGTGCATAAAGGAGCTGTGCCTCCAGTTGCTCCTCACTGTGTGAACCAGGGGCAGCACTAGGTCCGAGTTTCTACTCAGGCACTGGCTGGGCATGCCTGTAATTCCCTGGGCATTAAAGGAAGGTATTGTCCAGTGAAGGAAGCACTGGACAGCTATAAAAATGTTTCTGTAGTCCGTGCTGTGCGGGCAGCGGATGGCTAAAGACCTGAAAACCTTATTAATCACCGACTTGACAACTGATAATAATTATTTTACCAGGGAACGGACCCTAGCACTGTTACTTTTACCCGGGCACATGTCCGGATAGTCCCAGGTCTAACACTGCCTCTTGTGGGAGCTAGATCCTAACCAGCAGTAACTCTTCAAGCCTAGTGCAGCCTAGCTTTGCCAATTTCTAAAGCAGTCGCACTGAACCACTACTGACATCTACAAGGACAAAACCATGTGGCAGGGTGAATAAACCAATGAGGACATCTACAAGCTGTCTGTTTACCTTACTGACAAAGCATTGCACTCCTCCCGTGTGGTCAATTTTCTAGACAGATGCAGAATAGTAAACTCATCAAAAACCTGAGATAATACCATGCCCATGCCTCGGTTACTACAGTCCAATCAAAACCCAGTTGTCACCTGGATGACAAAGCGCCACAATGCATATGAAACACGGTATTTAATTTTCTGAAAAAGCACAAACGCATGTTTTCCTTGGTCACAATGATAAACTCTAAAAACACTTAAAAATAAGGCCACCATAGGTCTTATGTTGAGTGGACCACCATGTTGGATGACCATTTAAACGACCAAAGGTCTAATGTGATCAGATTTTCGTAACACAGGTTGGCTAGTAAAAGCAGCCTTGACATGTTAGAATGCAGTTTCCCTTGATTCATTCTAGTTTATAATGTCTGGCTCATGCTTTCAGAGAGCACCAATTAAAGGACTAGTTAGCTTACCATCCCTTATATAATGTGAATAATATCCAGTTAAGCCTAAAAGGTTTCTAGTGTTGGCTTTTGTTACAGGTCTGTTAAAAGACTTTACGGCCACAGGCCCAGACTAGAAGTCCTAGGGCCTAAGTACCATTATGTTTTGAAAATGCCCCCAACATAAGCCTGGGGTAGGGGGTGAAATTATGCAAGTTTATAAGGGACCAGTCATTATTTATGGCTGGAGGGGGGGGGGGAGAAGGATCGGACAAAATGAAAATGTCACCATCAAATTTTCAATGACCCCCTTTCAAAACCACGACAAAATCATGGCCTCCCCAGTCAAGGGCCCAAGGTCCAAAAATATTTTCACCTCTTCCCTCCTCCCCTTCTCCAAATGCACTTGTCATATGCGTATTGAGACCATCTGCATATGATTTCTTGTGGTCAAATTAGCAACATTAAAATGTTTATTACCTGAAAGAGTAGGAGCCCACGAACAGCAAAAAGAAGACGAGATATTTAGTGCCCAGCAATTTACTGCCAGCCTTGGTCACAATATAAAACATATACACAATAAAAATGAGCAGGTGAAGCCAGAGGCTGTCAGTTGACACCCGCCATCTTGTATTGTGACTAAGGCAAGCAGTAAATTGCCAAAAATTAAATATCTCGCCTTACTTTTGCTGTTTGTGGGATCTTGTTCTATCATGGCATGAACATTTTAATATTGCAACCTAGACCTGCAAAGTAAAGTCATTGGATAGCCAGATTAGATAAGCAGCACTCAGCACTGACAAGATGCCACCAGTTGTAAGGAAAACATGCCTCGTTTTTAACGATAGGACAAAGTTGAGTTTAAATGTTCTATAAAAACACCAATGTTCCTTACACCCATCTTGTGTCTAGTTTCATACTACTAAGTATGATGAACGCACATTTTGCTTGTATGCTCACACTCCTAACAGTCGGCACATGAAAGACAGAAGAAGCCAAGGAACCAGGAAGCAAGACTTTTGTAGAAAGTTTATTGAAAACACTACAGGAGGTAGAAGTGATACGGACAGCTTCAAAACAGGGAACACTCACTTCATAGAGTGTGTGGGAAGAGGGGAGCGGCGTCGAGGTCCAAAAATAAATTTTTTCTTCCCCAATGACTGGTCTACAAGCTGTTTTTATAATCTAGTCATTTAATAATAATTATAATAATAATAATAATAAATTGAATTTGGTCCCCAACCAAGAAATGGCGACCAGGAAACAGAAGGGTTGCCCACTTGCACAGCCCCTAAATACGGTAAAAAAACATTAGTAAGTTCGCTTAAGAAATACAGAGAGATCGCGGCCAAGTAGGGCACGACGAAAGGCCGAAAGAGTGTGGGAACGTCCAATGTCCAAAGTGTTCCATGGAGGTATAACGTGAAGTGCAAAGAAATTCAAGCGGCAGTCAAGTCGTGACCTAGCCCACCTAAGTTTCAATGAGTGTCCTCGTGTCGTAGAACTACCCACAAAGTCGAAAAAGGAAAAATCAAGTGGGAACAGGTTGTGCACAATTTTAAAAGTCAGCGAGAGGTCCGCATAGAGACGTCATAATTCCAGCGGCTCCAGGCCTGAGTGTTGTAATCGTTCCCCAGCAGGGAGATGTCTGAGACCAGCTAGTGACCTAGTAAAGTGGCGCTGAATGGCCTCGAGTAGGTCAATGTCCTGGAGTAAGTATGGAGACCAGACTGGGCTGGCATACTCCAGTATTGGTCGCACGTAGACTTTAAACACCCAGACACGAGTTTTAGAATTGGTGCAGGCAAAACACCGATTAACAATGTAGAGGCGGCGGAAGGCCTGGGCCGCGATTTTCCTGCAGTAGGTTGAGGACTTGAGATCGGACTTAAACCAGACAACCAAGTCCCTGATCTCATTCTTATATCCCAACTGTAGACCATTCAAAGTATATGGAGATAATTGGGTGAGCTCTCTAAGCAAAAGGAGAAGCACTTCTCGCTCGAGCGAGGCAAATGCCACCGTGAGGACCAAGCAGCGACCTCAGCTACGGTGTTATTTAGCCTGTGATGGTCAGCCAAATCAAGTACTTCCATACCAGTCTTAACAACATCCGCAAACTTAAGGTTTAAGTCATCACCAGACCCAGTTGATGGTAGAAGATCATTAATAAAAATGACAAAGTAGAGGCCCGAGGACGGAGCCCTGTGGGACCCCACTTGAAATAGGTAAGAGAGTAGAGCGTGAGTCTTCAATTCGGACTTGTTGCTGACGTTCCCGTAAAAAGGCACAGAGCCAGTTCAGCGTTGTCCTTCAAAACCGAATTGTTTGAGTTTGGCCACAAGCTTTGTATGAACCACCGAGTCGAAGGCACGCTGAAAATCAAAATACACCACATCAAAAGCTATGCCCAAATCCGTAGCTGCAGACCAGCGGTCCGGAGCTACCAACAATTATTGTAGTGTGGTTGAACGATTTGGGAGGAAGCCAAACTGGGCAACGTCTAATAATTGATGTTTTACACAATGATCCAGCATAGTCTTGCGTACAATTGACTCCATTACCTTACAAATAACAGAAGTCAGGGCAATGGGGCGATAGTTGTGAGGCAGGGATGCATTGCGCGTCTTAAAAATTGGTACAACAATGGCTTGTCTCCAGACCACAGGAATTTCTCCACTCTCAAAACAAAAAATTAAGTAGGTACACTAGTGCAGGCAAAATCTACCAAGCAATCTGTTTAAGAAAGTATGCCGAGATACCATCTGGACCTACAGCGTGACTGGGTTTAAGGTGCATGATGTCGAAGGGGTCAATTATTAACATCTTACATGTGTTACAGGGATCTAACCCAGAAGGTGTAAGTGGTGTAATAATGCCGTTATCGCACATCCCATTTGAAATGAAGATGGAGTTGAGGGCAACAGCTGTTTTTATAATCTAGTCATTTAACGACAGCTATGAATGAATGAATGATCAGGGAAGGTTTCAGATCTTAGGACTAATCAGGAAGAAATTCGAGGAAAGATTCATCAGCAACAGAAATTTCACTTGCAAGTACTAAAAAGACCCTCTTAGAAATCTACGGGAGGGCCCGTGTATCATAAGCACTCTGGAACCATGGCCAGTCCTGGTCTGGCCTCAACTTTGATATCAGCAGAGTGCTGACGCCCTTATCCTACGGCATGCTGAAGGTACTTTATCTCAGAGACTGTAATCTGTGCCTTAGATGCCTTTAGAATCACTTTAGCTTCATGCATTTCCTTAAAGAAACATTGTACTCTAGACCAGCGGTTTTCAAAGTGTGGTCCACGGACCGCAGCCAGTCCGTGAACGGTTGGGCGCTGGTTCAAGGTGAACACCTGGACAAAAACAAGAACACTGTTTACCATAAACACTCGGATAAACAAACGCCCATATAAGACTTTTCATCAAAGTTTCAGCTAGTCTAACGTTCGGGTAAATGCCCACCCTTTAAATTTAATCAGTGGATGAAAGTAATGATACTATAAATGTTGTAGTAACAATACGCTAAAAAATTAAAATCGCTAAAAAAGTAACTCGCTGCAGTAAATGGTTGCAACACACGCTTCTCACTCAGCTCTTTACTGCCACACATACGGGCTTATCACTTGTGGATTCCTGGCTGTACGTGTAGGTATCTAAAAGCCAGTCTTGTGATGAGCAAGCAATCATATGCGACGAGCAGATACAGAATGTTAACATTACAACTCTAGGATGACATTAATACACAGGTACAGTCTATTTTATACGCCAAATAGTTTGTTTATGAGCTGAAGCATTACAATGAGAAATATCCTTGAGCATAGATCCAAAAGATACTTGCAGAATATAGGCATTACAAGTATAGTGATAAAATGCGTAGTCATTCTAAACTTTATTTAAAAGAGCAGCAATAGGGATCCTCATTGAGCAAAGCGTGCAATGTGGCTAGTTGTTATAAAAACTCTTTCTCCCATTTCCACCGACCTACCAATGTGAGACTAGCTTCTCAGTCATGAATGTCTTTAAAACAAAACACAGAAACAGTTGCTCTCCACTGCGCACTGCATTGTTGTCAATCAATCTACTGATAAGCTTTGAAAAATAAACAGGATCGCCTGTCGCATTAACTGTGCATGGTTTTAAAAAAAGAAAAAAAATTCTTTTTACAAACCTAGATTGGAAATGCTGCCAATATTCCTGTTCTAACCTTAACGTTTTCATAAATAAATACGATACATCGTGAAAAAAATTGTTTTCTCTTACGGATAGAGGATTAATATCCCCATCCCTCCCCCAAGATTCACCACAGCCACCACGGTGCCAGTCCCTGGTGGTACCGAAAAAAAATTAACCAGTCCGCTACATAAGAAAGAACCGCTTATCTACACAACTATACAATATTCCTCCATACCCCTAGGTACCTTCAATTAGGAGCTGAAAGGAAAAACCTGCAATCTTTAGGCCGGTAGGCATACATTTTAAGCCATTTTCCCTCTTGGAGTCAATATGGCAGCTAAATGTGTAGCCCTGCCAGTCATTACAATTTGCCTGAAATCAAGAACACAATAAAATAATGATATAAATTTCGAGTTTGCCACTTTCTTTACCAAAGCCTCAATATTAGGAATTGGATGCGGATTAGATTGCATGGAATCGTTAAGTAATCTGTAGTCAATAACAGGACGTGGATCTTTTCCCTCCTCCTCATCTGTAATCATTTGACTGCTGTAACGGCTATCACTAGGACCCAGAAGGCCTAATTCGATCATTTTTGCTCATATTTCCGTAGAGATTGAACACATGGTTTAATGGATATCACCTTATCAGTAGTCGTAACAATATCAAGGTCAGTTAAATCTGGGAAGCACGAAAACAAACCAGAATATTGGCCCAAAGGTTTCTTTATTTCCAGTTTTAGTGTCTCAGTGATGTCACCAACTGTTGCTTGTTCAAAAACTTCATCAGAATTTAGGTACCGTAACCCTTTTTGCATTTCCTGGACCAGTGGAGTTGAAGCTTATTCGTTCACAAGCATTTAAGTACCAAAACATTATCACCTGTTCTGAACTCCCAATGACGCGCGTGCCTATCACAATAAACCTTTGCCTTACCTCGAGCCTGTAACATGTGTTCTTCAGCTAGCTCTCTTGTATTTTGGAAACGTTCCAAAAGTTCCAACATATACTCAACCTCTGTTTTACTTACGCCTGTGTCTTCAAACATTCCCTTACTAATGTTGATCTGAGTCCTACCTTATGTAATCTCGCAGGGCTAAACCCTGTACTCTTATTAGGCACCGTAAGCATTGCAAAAGGGTAGCTGGTATACATAAAACCAAATCATACTTGTGTTCATTGTGCAACGTCCTCTGAGGATGTGCAACACTTGAGTGGTTGTTTTTAATCCCACACTTATTTAGCCAACAAGAAGTCAACTCTGAACAGAATTGACTACCTTGGTCAGTTTGCGGTTCCCCTGGAAACCCTAAAAATCTCCAACTTACTATTTACAACTGGTTTTGAATTAGCCTTAGCCGTAGGAATTGCTTTGTGTTACTTATTGTAGTACAACGCATTGTTAACAAATACAACCAGTCTTAGATTTACTGAGATACCCAACGATATCAAAACATGCATAATCGAAATGGGGTTGAAGTTAATGGAAATAGTTTTAATGGTGCGTTACCAACCTCGTTAATATGACCCGTTTTATGACAAGTTGTCCAAGTCTTTGCAACATTCTCCTTGTGACGAAAACTCGTTGACCAACAAATCGCCAGCAGCAAGCGTTGCTTTGATTTCGTCTTACGTGACAAGAGTTGTTTACGAAAACGTATGGCTCTCAAATCTGATAGAAGTCCTGGTTTCATTTAGCATCATGCCAATTTCTGTGCAGCACTCCCCTTTAATTATGTAAAAAGCCTCGATTTATGCTTTGTCTTATTTTTAGCGCGTTCCCATGATGGTTTTAACGTTATGTCAATGTCAAAGGTTATTTGTACGACTTCCTAGCTGGCTCTATGCCTAATCTTCTTTTCCCCACCTCCTTTGTAAGAAGAATGCTGTCGTCTTTGACCCTCTTTTGCTACTCTAAGGTTGAGCCGCATCTGTCACCTTTAGCGCTTCAGTGTGACTCAAACCACTTCACGGAAAGATGCGGTGAGCCAGCTAGGCTTGTTGCTGCAACAAAACGATCATCGATCGTTCTCACCGATCTTTCTAGCTTGTAACCTTAGTAATATAATTCAGCTTTGAACCTCACTACCAATACTGTTTCGATTTATTGCATCAGCTGTCCAATTTGATAAACGTACTACTGAATTTTATCTGTTAAAGTATCAGAAATCCCAGGTTTTGTTTTTATCGCCCCAAAGTATCCCTTTACATTTATTTCAGCAATAAGCAGGCAAACAGGTTAATTCACTACTGCTGGTTCAACCCAAACTGGCTCTCCCTATACTGGCTATTATCTACTAAGCCCAAGGCTGCTATGTCACAAGTTGCGCCACTGTTCCTCAACAGCTTAAGCAACTTTGATCTACATTACCAAGAATCATACATGGGTCTAACAATTATTCATCAACTGTAGGTCCCAAACCTTTATACAACCAAGACGTTTTGGCATTTTTAGATGGGCAGTACTTGGAAATCTGGTCGATAGAATGACATTTCAATAAGCAGGTGACTACCTTACGTTTATCAAAGGCTTTAGATCTCTTATAAAACACCTTCTCGTCGCCAGTTTCAACTTTTTCAACGCCTGGTTTTATTTCCGACTGCTTATCTCCACCTTTCCCTTTATCACGACTATTGTTCGCTTGAGTGTCAGTCTGGCCTTTAAATCTATGATTTAAATCCATCCTTCTGAAAGTTAGGTTTAGGTACCGGTAATTATTTATCGCCGGGGGAGGGGGGGAGAGGGCGGAGGAAAATGGGGGAACATGACGTTTTGGACCCTATCGAGGTGGGTCATTCATTTTTCAGGCCCCGTCAAGAGGGAGGGGGGGGGGAGGTCAAACACACACTGACCAACTGGAAGAAAGAGTCATTTTCGGACCTCAAAAATGGCACTTTCAGCATTCAAAATTTCTAAACGTCTCAGTTTCTGGGCCTCCCAGACCCCCATGATGTAAGTGTTACAAGGATTTGGAGATATTGCTATTGTTTGTGCAAGTCTAGTTTTAACAAAAAAACTTTGTAGAACAGCCTTGGCACCTACTTTCTTGGCTTCTTCGGTCTTTTATGTGCTAACTATGTTCCAGGTGTGGGCATACAAGCAAACGGTGTGTTCATCATACTTATTGTGTGAATCTCGACAAGAGGTGTGTACAAGGAACACTTTATAGAACATTTTTAATCCAACATAAATTTTCATGTTGCCCTACTTACTTAGTATGGCTAGAGCACTAATATTGTCTACTGGAATCATCTGCAGACAGTCAATGGGTATATGAAAAGCGCATTTTTTTAGGGGGGGGGCTCAAATTTTTAAATAACCTTGAGTGGGGGGGGGGGGGGAATCAAAATTTTTTTTTCAGTAAGGTGGCTTACTGAACTACGTTATTTCTAGTGTATGTTTTTCGCTGTTGGCTTGTTTCCGATTTGCCTTAGTATTATTTCCAGCGATTTGTATCTATTTATTTCTCCTTTGTTGAGCCGTTTGAGTGTATGATTTGTCTTCCCTCTCCATTGTCTTTGGCCGAGTGACTTTCGGTCGAATGGAGCCCTGGTCACGGTTGTGACCTTAATAACGGGTCCAGTGAGTTATCTTTATGCCAGTTGAGGATGTGGCCGTAGCGACTAAGGCGCTATGCAAGTGATCTGGGGGCGAACTGGGTAGCCGGTTCGAACCCGGGTCATGCCACTCCGGCGAAACGTATGTGCATAAAGGTGGCTTACTGAACTACGTTATTTCTAGTGTATGTTTTTCGCTGTTGGCTTGTTTCCGATTTTCCTTTGTACATATAAACGTACGTTGTCGGGAATTGAATGGCACTAAAAATTCCATGGTTTTTTTCCCACATCACCATAAACATTTGCTACCTTTAACCACTCCACAAAATCCGATTTAACTGCATAACTTAATTCTGCATAAGGTGGATTTTCTTAAGTTTGGCACTACATAACCGTTTCGTAAATGTTTCTGAATTTATATATTCTTAGTAGACTACCTGCCACTGATAAGTCCTTAGCATCTGTTTCTTTCATATGTGTAATTACCTCTGAAGCCTGCCCTGGCAAAATTGCAGTAGATCTAGAGCCCAAGAATCCTGCAGAAAATTCATAGATTATAGCATAACCTCTCAAAAATAGTAATTAAATTTCCATTGTTGTCTGACGGTTTAAACCTGGCCATAAACATAGACATATCTCCATTAACTAGAATGGAGGAACTGTATTTGTATTAAATACAGGGTGTATGAAAATTGTGTGTCACAAATTAATGGGCTTACCATACACATCAAACTGATGAAAAACTTCCATATGAACATATGTATGGAAATGCCTCCTTATTGAGAAATTTCTTCTTTCCGAGATACATGTGCATATCTAGGATCCAGGGTAAAATTGGCCGAACCCCTGAAGAGTGAACAACCCTTCCAATTCAAATCAGTTGCAGCTTAGTTTCGAAACTGGCTGCAACTATCGATATGGGGTAGAATGAGTTGCCCCTTTCCCCCAAGCTGACTTGTTCAGTAACTCTGAAGGACACAGTCATGGAGAAAAAACGTGTTAGCTTATCTGTGTGATTTGATTTGCACTGTGCAGTGAGGAAGTAGTAACGTACAAGCTGAATATCACTTAAAACTATTCAGACAAGACGCTCATACAGGAAAAACAATTTGCGAATTATTTCACTCGGTTGGATATTTTTTTTTTTGGGGGGGGGGACGCTTCATGCCTGGCAGCTAATTGCAGTGTGCGAGTGACTCAGTTTTTTAAAAAATTTAAGCCTCCTAAACAATCAGTACAGCACATAATTACATAATAATGTAAAATGCTCTGTTCGATCTGTTCAAATTGGTTGCTCAGTGTCAATCATGAGTGTCAATACATCGATAAGCACGACTTGTCAGCGATTGACAAACATGTCCAAAGATGCCAAGGTTATTTTGGATTTTCGTGCGTTTCTACACTATAGCAAAGTGTAGCAATGTAGAAGACAGGAATAGCATACACCAGAGACTTCAGATATCCCCAGAGGGTTGCGAGACTAATCTTATTACTCTCCTCTCCCTTATGCCTAACCACCAGGAACATTTCGCTATTTTTTTTTTTTGCCTTTTGTAGCCATCAGCCTCAACATTTTTGAACGACATTCAGCTTGTACCCTACTGGTTCCTGACTGTACGATATAAATCAAATCACGAAATTTAGGTTTATCATTATGGTTTTCCCCTTTGAGGTGCCCATTTATTAATGGCTGTTAGTAAAACAAAACATACGGAGTTTATATTCAGCTCTCAATATGACTGCTGCTAACAGTCAGCTGACCAGTCTGAATTTCGTATTTTCCCCTTACAAAAAATTTAAGCCTCTACGGCTCCAAATGCAGATCTGTATGTGTGTTCACCCTAGACCGTGGGTCAAAGTAGTGGTTATTGGCATACTTTTACAACAATGGTCCCTCTATACGTGGTTTATTGTGATAGTGTTGTTCTTCCGAGGCTTAGCCGAGGTGTAAGCCGAGGCGTTAAGAGCCGAGGAAGCAAAACTATAACAATAAATCACGTATAGAGTAACCATTGTTGCAAAAGTATGCCAATAAATACTTTATTCCGTTTGTGCGATGAATTTGAGTTGTTTTGTGTCATTTTGCTTGGTGTCGTCCATTGTTTTTCTCCCTGGTGTTCAACAATCGTTGGCCTCTATAACGTTATTACAACAATGGCGTTATAGTTCTTTGTTTAAGTGTAGCAACAAGTTATTTGATACTTGGGTGGGTGACCGCCTGAGAATCTGGCTGTTGCAGACATAGGGCCTTAGGGCTTCGGGCAGATGACCAGGAGTGGTTAACGCTCGTTAAACCCTTTGAAACCCTTTGAATAAATCACTTATTGGTACATTTTTACAGATCCTGTTCCATTCCGTCAGCGTTCGTATTGTTGTGAGTGTCAGAATAAATAACTTGTTAAAAAAGGGTTTAACGAGCGTTAACCACTCCTGGTCATCTGCCCGAAGCCCTAAGGCCCTATGTCTGCAAGTGATTTATTGCGAGACTTACAAACAACGCTGTATCAATAATGCTCTATTCGATTTATTGCTGAGTTTTATAACAATGAAAACGAAAAATCTATGGTGATAAGGGCCCGTATTGTTCAGTTTATCTTATCATAGATGCATACCACGATTTTTAATTGGTTATGCATATAATGCATAAAGCAGTTATTGAAATATAGTCGGTGAGAAAAAGGGGCTTGCGTCGTGAGCTATTGTTAAATGACGTCACGTCCCACTCCAATCGTTTATTTGAACGGGTCATGCCTATCACCTTTAGCGTCTGGCCAGAAGTGACTGAAATATTAGTAGATTTTTCATGATTTCCATTAGAAGACGTGCCAGTAAATTGTAGACGTTGTTATTGAAATGTTTGTGGTTAAATCGCTTGCATATGAAGGGTTGTAGGTCCTTGACTAAAAATTTGTGTCAGTTATGTTTCTGTATGAAAAAAAAAGTTGAACCGGAACTGGCCCAGCTTATTTCAGGTTTTGACAACATGCACGGAAAACGGAATTCTATCTGTTGTTGGGCTATTGACGAACCACTAGAAAAAAAAATGGTGGTTACTTTACGGTTTGCCGGGAAGGCTGTCCTAGGATTCTACGCGTATTGGCAATTCGGGTAATTATGCGGCTCCTGCTAATCAGGTAATTATTGTATAATAGATTATTTAGTGTAACAGTTTGTTGTAGATCAATTCGACAAACGTGTGAGGCAACGGGATAGTAGTTCAGAGTTCGAATCTTGACTGTCGAAAAAATTTCTTTTCACTACGGGTCGTGAATGTATGGAATGCTCTTAGCGCAGAAACGGTGATTGCTCGAAATGTGATTGAGTTTCGTAGAATGATAAGTAAGCAGTCCTTTAATCGCTTCTTGAAGAGGACGCAGTAATTGTAAAAGAGTTTCAATTTGAAGTCCCGGTGTTAGCGCCTCACACCCCTTCCGACAGCCATCCACAAATGGTGGTAATTTCCATTTTATTTATTTATTTATTATTATATATTATATATTATTAATTTTATTATCTTTATTAAGATTGACAATTGGTTTTAGCCAAGTTTTAAACTTCATGTATTATTTTATTATTTTTTAAGAAATATTGACAATGATACCCGGCTTTTCCCCCTCACTTGTCCCTCACGTTTGGCGATGCCATCGGGGACCATTGTGTCCCTGGTAGGTCTAACCTTGGTGGTAAGGCATTCGTGACCCCGACCCATTACCATCCACCCTTCCTCTGCAGCCGAGCCATCGTTTTCGTTTTAAACTTTTAAATTGTTTAACTTTTGTAATTTTTATTATTTTATTAATTTTAAATTCGGATGGCAGTTAGTGACCACCAGGTCCTTGCCATTCTGGTTGCGTCTGCAACAAACCTATATTATATTATATTACTAGGTGCGTAGCTAACGGAATAAAGGCAGAATTATAAATTCATTCCACGATCACTTTCGATAGTAAAATAAACAATAGAGGGAACAAGTTTACTTTACGCGGCTTATGGGAAGAATAAGGGGTCATCACTGATTGATCTCTCGTTGAGCTAGAATGACGTAATATGATCAACTGAGATCAACTGAACAATATTTTCCCACAAAATTTTTGGGGCAAAGGCTTCATTTGGCCGTCAGAAATTGAAAGCCGCACTCTTTGCGCTGACGGATGAGAGGCAGTTTTCTTCCCATGTTCCCAGCTGATATTTTTTCCCCGTAAACAGTTCAAATAGGTGGGTTGTTATTGTCAGTTTCGTGTGGTTTTGTTGTAATTGTCGGTTAGGTTAGGTTAGGTTAGGAAACGGCTTCAGCATTTCACTTGAGGTAATGAACTAGTTGGGGTTTGGCGTTTCACTTGCCGGACTTTCGCCCAGTTTCATGCTTTCCGGCTCGGCGCGGTGCTAACTTTGGACCTTCACCACGGCCAAACGGTACGTTTGCCCCAAAAATGGAAGAGGAAAACATTACTCAGCATGTAATTTTTTGTCCATTAAAAAAAATCGGACGAGAGCCCGTTTTCTTCCCATGTTCCCTTTACGCACATGGCCCGTATTTCGAAAAAAGAGAAAAAAAACCTACCTTTAATAATTTTCACGGAAGGCACTGCAAATTGATCCCAAATTGCGGAAACTCGTTAAATCATCATTAACATAACCTAACCAATTAACTGCCCAGTATGAAATGCCAACCCCCAAACTTACCTAACGTAACCTAACCGACAGTAACAACAAAACCACACAACACCACACGAAACTGATAATAACAACCCGCCTATCAGAACTGTATACGAAAAAAAATTTAAGGTGCCCTGCCGGCCCTGCGAGCGAACGCAAACACTGTATAGATGTACGGATTGTAGCGCTACAAATCTACTGTTTTAAGTCATTTTAACACATTTCCGTGCTCTAAAATCAACTGTCTCTGTATTTAGGAAAGTGTTGGAGCCATTTGGAATCAATATCGTAAGGATATCGAGTATGTGCCTAATGTAAACTTTAGCCCAATAGAGAGCTTTGTCTTTGGTCTATGAAAATAACAATGTGGCGATTTTTTGCATAAGCAGTTTATGTATTTCTTTATGAAATTCTTGTTTTGTTTTAAAATGTAAATCAAATAAATCTTCAGTAGGAAATTACAAATTCTGTCACTTTTTCGTGGTTCTGTATATCTGGAGGCCCCTCCCCCTTTAGGGCCCCCAAGTCAAGCAGTTTTTCAAGATAATGTAACCCCTATCCCTAATTAATTAAATTTAATATATTTTTTTTTAATTAACCGTTATGCAATCTACTTTTATAACGGTCATACGCATTTTTAACCTAAGTAGGAAAGTTTGGCTGGGAAATGGCAGTAAACGTGACAAATTTGATGTTTAACATAAAATTTTACATTCACTCACAAATCACTGCAGTACTATTAATTTTTGGCAAAAATGATATCACAGCGAAATTAAACTTTCTTTATCTTTCATTTGAAATATAAAAAAAATGAATTCCGATTCTTAGGCCGGAAATTCGTATATTCAAATATTTACCTACAAGCAAACAGTACTACTTGCAAGAGCCAGAACCTTCTTTTTTAATAACAGTATTTTTATTTTTTCTACTGAAGGTATTTAACTTTCCTAGCAATATTATTTAGCCTATTATTTCGGATAACGGTATGTATGCATGGATTATGGAACATGTAGGGGGTATGGATTGGCATGTATGAAATATGCATAATCCATGTATGGATGTATGCAACATGCATGCATGCACGTATGTGTGTATGCATCATGCATGTGTGTATGAAGTATGAAGCAAGTAAGGGGCATGGATGTTGCATGTACGAATTGGATGTTGCGTGGGGCATGGAAGCTTGTATGTAACTATGTATATATGAAGTATGAAGCTTGTAGTGGATATGGATGTTGCATGTACGGAATATGGATGTTGCATGTATGGAGTGTGGATGTTGCATGTTCATGAATGCATGCATGCATGTAAGATGTACATATGTATGTGTGTTTATGTATGCATCATGCAGTATGTATGTAGTTTCACCATTTGTCTAAAGTTCTGCCTGGAAATAAACACTCGCAATGCTACAAAAGTGCATTTAGGGTCACCAACACCCGTGGGTTTGTCCGAGAGCATCCGATAAAAACTACAGACACATACGAAAGACATAAAATGTATGCACAGAAATAAAGTATATTCAAAACATTCACACATATGTGATCATACAGTTTGCTTTAATCTCGCTCTGATACAATTTTTTCCAGAAATCAAATTTTTCCACGTTTAATCCCGTTTACCAGCCAAACTATCATACTATCATACGTTACTAAAGCAGATTTCATACCAGTTAATTAGAAACAATTAAATTCTATAAATTAGGGATGGAGTTATGTTATTTTGGAGAAATACCTGATTTGGGGCCCTCCTGCAGTTCAGAACATCGAAAAAGTTGTGAAATTTGTTGTTTCCTACTTCTATGTACTTAATTTACATTCTAAAATTAAAATAAAATCGTGTATGCGTTAGTGATAAGATAAACCTAAAATCGAGGCATGATTTTAATAGTCGGCCCACGGCCTAACCAGGTCACTGACTTTATACACACCCTAATATTACCTTTACTGACATTTCCATAGATAAACCTTTCCAGACGATTCCATAGATATGCCTATAGCATAGACTCAACTTCTTGAACTTGAGTCTATGGTGCAGGGCATTCAAGAATGTTCTTTTGTCACCCCTCCCCCGGCCTTCATCACCGCATGCACAATCGGCACCAGCCAGTCTGTTAAGGGATTTATACTCCAAACAACCTTTCCTTGACCACTGCCAGTGTTTACATCCTTATTTAAAATGTTTATTAAACAAGTTCAATCTTAAAGCAAAACGATAGAAGGGGCTACACCACCTGCAGATTATTTGAACGACTCATGCATTAAATCCGCAACGGACGTATTTTATGGATAAATTATGGGTAAAACTTGCGTATTAAATTCTGGGACCTTGCTTCTTTAGGGATCCGTAATTACTGATCGCAGAAGGTTAATGCTGGCCAACGACAATGAATGTAAACTAAAAGTTTATGCTCAACAAAAGCCAAAATTACTAAAGTGTTGATACGGTTGAGATTGAGATAGCCCCATTGGTACTATGAAGTGGGTTGAGGCCACAAAAGCCCTGCACATTTTAGTTAAAGCCTAAGCCTCCATAATCTCATACCAAATTTTAATGGAAATCACAGAGTCGTTCCTTAATTGTGACATTTCCCTGCATAACAATAAACATCATCAAGACTTAAAGCTGCTTCGACCTATTCCGCTTCGAAGGAATTGCAGCGTTAGTGTGTAGTAAAAACGTTAAAGCAGTATAATTTGGTTTTAGTATAAAACGTCATGCGTTGAATGCCACAACACACGCACAAGGATTATCATTTAGATAAGTCTGAGACCAACAGATAGGACGTTTGCTTGACAAAGTAAGTTTATCTACGCCTTAACGTTATGATGGTTATCAACAAGTTGTTTCAGGGAATTATTGTCCAGGTAATATAAGGATATCTGAGAAACCTGTAATATGGTCTTCATGGACGGTTCAGGAAGTCTTTATTACGGGTTTGAAGATTGGGTGTCTCAGACGACTGGGGCATCTGAGCTTCGAGATGGGAGTTCATCCATTCGAATTCGGCTTATGTTAATTCAATGAAGGGTAATTAAAGAAAGGCTCACTTATTCTAAGCCACTTTTATGTGTGAGCAGTCAGCCATGGCTATGCTATAGTCGATTGCGCATAGGCTTTTCGCTTGGATTAGGTCTAATGCATAAAAGCATTAGTAAACCATATCAGATAGCACGTTGTACGGCTTCCCAGTTTTTAAAACATGATCGTTTACGAAAATTTAGTTGTGATCAGAATATCTGAAATCAAATGCTGTAAAAATGGACAAGAATTATGCTTACATGCAGACGAATAAAATTGTTTAAGACATGTAAGACACATAAGAAGAGTGAAGGTAAAATAAACCCCAGCCTTTTAGATTTCTAAAGTTATCGAAGCGGTCAGGCATGTGCATTTAATGCATGCGCACATGGAGGGACTTCTAGCACTTGAATTACATGGATGATTTTTTTATGTTTTGCGATAATTTTTCTCTTTTAGAACTAACAAGATTTACATATCTATTTCTACCTACGATCTGTGTTTATTCCCTCTCAATTTCTTCTGTTTAATTGAGTCCTGATTAGTTATTCACGGTAGGTTTTGGAAGTCTCCACTGTGGCCTTTAACATATTACCAGGAGCGAATAAATATACACAAACGTCCTGGTAAAGGCCACAGCGAAAACTCCCAAGACCTGCCGTGAATACTACGTAGTTGTAATCAGGACTGAATTAAACAAAAGAAATAGATAAGGGATAGACACAGATCAAAGGTAGAAATAAATAACCAGGCTCGGACTGACCTGGGTGGCCAGGTCGCGATCGCCACCCGGGCCCCAGACCAGCCGAGCCCTTCTTCCTTCATTAATATTTTTTTTCAGTTCAGGTTGTCGCTAGGCCCTTAACCTTCACTTTCTCTGTGTTTTCTGGGAATAGAGAAAGAAAAGAGAAATGTGCTTAATTTCCCCATCCCTCCTAGTCCCCTTCATACTTGTGGCTCTCTTACCATACGGCCTATTATTGCTCTGAATGTTGGTGAAATTATCAGATTGTAATCGGATCAAGCAGGTGACACATAGAAGGCGATGCTTCCTAATTAAAATCCATTGTTTGCCTTCTCTTGTTGTACCTTGAGTCAGACCCATTCACAGGGTCCATTGACAAGGGGGACATTTTGTCCCGGGCCCTGATACTTTTGCCCAAAAGTGGGAGCCCCGTCCAATCCCGTCCCAGAAAATGAAAGAAAAGAGGTTGGCGGAGGGCCCCTGACTGAGAATTTTGTCCTGGGCCCCACCATTTCTTTCTACAGCCCTGCCTTGAGTTGGAGATGTTATCCCCTTTGCCTCATTAGTTGTGTGGTTGGCATCGTGAACCTAAACACAAGCATAAACTTGGACGGAAAAGCGTTCAGAAAAAATGAAAAAAAGTTTTATTATGCTCTGGTGCTGACAAAAAAGTTACAAAAGTTGTATATATTAAACACACTGTACAGTCAAAGTAAATCACGGTAGTTGACCTGCAGAAATTGAAATTCCTTATCAGTAATTTTACAAAATGTCACCACACGTGATGTGCCAATTGATTGTAAGCCTGACAAAACAGCTGTTAAATAATTTTAGTTTACTAAGGGGAGGATTTTACCCATGAAATCTCCAATTATGGGAGGTACAGAATAGGCCAGAATAAATCTCCGAATTGCTGAAGTTTCCTGATAATTGCTTACTCCCAATATGCCCAAGAGAAAGGCACTTTTCATTTGCCGATCAGCCCAACTACATCAAGCAGCTAAGCCAAACACTACCACCGCTAAGTCACCATGACCACAAAATACAAGGCACTTAAGCCCACCTATTGTATTTATTCAGTAACTACAATTCATAATAAGCAGTCCATTCGTGGCTTAGTAGAATTTAGCTAGGCTAATTGCAAACAACATTTCACTTCTTGAAATAATTTCTTTTCAGCAAACTGTAATGAAATTTCCTAAACATTTTATATTTTTCATAATTTAACTGATAATTCAAAGACCTAGTTTTAATGCTGCCACTGTCAATACTAAAACAAATAAATTACGTAAAAAGCGGGGCAGTGTTATATTAAAAGCAATTCAAGCAGTTAAATGAACGAGTTAAGGATGGTGCTGAGCATTTTTTTTTTACCAGCAGCCATAATTAGGTAACAAACATATAATGTTGAAGAAGCCAAACCTTTAGACGGATATTCTACAATGTATCTAATATGTACATTTTTTATTAACAACTATGACATAATAAACATAATTTTTGTGATGGTTAATTTGCATCTTTCACGAATCCAATTTTTTAGTGACAAGGATGCTTTTCCTCTGTTTTTAATAAAGGTATTGTGTACATCGCTCGGTTAAAAAAAAAAAGATCAGATGAAAATGAAACCAAGATTAGTTGAAAAAAAGTTTTCAAGTTAGTTTTTGTATTTCTGTTGTCTGGAAAAATGGTACCTGGAGTGTTGACATCACATTAGCGCTATTTGTGTGTGTGGGGAGGGGGGGGGGAGGGGTCTAGATGGGAAATGGGAAGGGAAGTATTGTCATCTCATCTGTCCACCCAAAAAATAAACCGCAAATCCAAGGAAGATCGGTAAACTTCTATAAATCGTGAATTAATAATCCTGCAAAAAGGTTTCATCTACTGGTCAGATTTGGCAATGATATCCGTTGAAATGCGTTAGCTTCCCTGGACCCCGCTGGGGGAGCTTACAGCGCTCCCCCAGCCCCCTAGCTGAATATACGGGGCCCCCTACCCAGGCCCAAGGTTGCTCAGTCCGACCCTGTAAATAACTGAAAGTTTCAAAGACTTTCTCTACTTCCCTGATGCTAAGTTGATTCATTAAATCATCGGGGATATTGTAACATAGTTTGGGAATCATAT
>JAHWFP010024841.1:0-12829 GCA_023313725.1 Lithobius niger
AAGGGTAACTTAGAAATTGGTGAAGTATGAATCATAGAAGCAGAAATTTCATATAATAACCATGCAAATAAGTCCAAAATGTATATTAGATAAATGCAAATAGGGATATTCTTGTTCCTAAATAATTAAATTAAGGTAGCTGACGTCCTAGGAGGCGGTTTTTCCCCAGTCTGAGAGATCGAGAATTAAAGGATCTCCCTATCACGTTCAGGAACAGGATCTGGTAGTATGGCTGGGTTTTTCCAAATCCTCAATAAGCCCATTCGGGAGGAGTCGGCCGTGTTTTGAGTAAGTTGGGAAGTTTGGCGTTTAGTTTAACCTTTCTGAAGCCCCAGAAATGTTAAGTTGGTTTCACAAGAAAAGGGACTTTAAGGGGCAGGGTCAGTGAAACCATTCCCGTTGTCAATTTCCTTAAAGTAAGGCTAGACAGCGGATTAAAATTAATTCGCCTAACTTAATTTTCAGCTAGTATTAAACTACTGCTCGGACAACAATGACTTACTCATGACACTAGTGTTCACAAATAGGGCAACTGTTTGCATAAATGGTAGGATAAAGAAATTTTAAAGAATAACAGCAAAAGTGTATACAGTTGAAATATACAGAAAACAGAAATTGGATGTAGTTAGCTAGTGGTGCAAACAGAAAGTCAAGGTTGAAGGTTTGGACTAAATGTGAACACATGGCACAAGGAAGGGGTTAGTTGTAGACAATTGGTTAAATTAATTGAAATTTAGGAGGTTGTGCCTTAAAATAAATGGTCATTCGCAAAAGCATGAGGCGAACGACCTGAAAAGGGAACTGGAACAAGAAAGTGTTTTTTAAATAAATAGTGCAGAATGTCATAGCATAAATTACTTGTTTTGTTTTATGGATTTCCGAGTAAGTTCATGAGGAACTTAATCTACAATTTCAGTTCGCGACAGTGTTATGATATTGTGATAGCACTCGTCAGCTAATTTATGCTAATTTCTAATAATTAAGATTCATGCATATTAATACATCCATAATATTGAATACTTAAGCATCCTTCATTAATTATGTAAAGCTTATGACAGAAAGGCTTTAATTGTAGAAGCATGTAGGTGAAATTGCCAGGGTCATATCTTTATTAGTTGTGTTGTTATTAATTTCTTAAGTTTGGTATTTTATTCTGTTGAAGTAAGGCAGGCATAGTAGACCCCAGTTGAAAGAAGCATTCAGCATACAAAGTGGCCCAAGGCCACTCTCAACTAGGTAGGAGGGGAGGTGTCACATTCTTAAGCTAGAGGGGAGGCCCAGGTAGCTGATAGCGTCCATTCCTTAGTAATGTAGTCAGCGAGTCCCCTGATTAGTGTCAACCGTACTAGAACCAACACTGCAGCCATAACTCTTGGGATGGGTGGAGTTTAAAGACCCACAGGACCAATTAGAGTGGTCCCTTTAACTATGACATCATTACACACACTGAGAGGAACAGCATGGGTTTTTCTTGTCGGAGAGATCCAGCCAGCCCAGCTTCAGAGTTAGACGTTTGTTTTGAGCTCAGCAATAATTCCAACTGTTAATACTTTTAAAACTATAACAGTCAGTTAGTTGAATAATTGAAGTAAGCCAACACACAGTGGAGAGGGGAAGGCCACATCCACTGCACAGGGTGCAGTCAGCAGCAGCGTCCATAGATCACAGAACATTATAAGTTAAGTATTTGACAATGGCGAAACGAATACGGTTTCAGCAAGCGAAATAGCAGAATCGTCTGCTTGTTTGGGTCTACTAAGCCTAGCCAAAGTGTTTGCCTTGTGTTCTTATGAAAGTATAAGTGTTTAACTTGGTGTCACGATAATCAATTATAAAGACACAATAACTGTTTCATTAAATTGTCTGGAAGTAACTTAACCAAGTATTGATTTGTGAATCGCTACCATAATAAGTCCTTAGGGACCCCTGTTTGAGTTTTGGTCATTTCTGACAGTCTTGTGAAGTAATCATAAATAAACCTTTGTGAATTGAAACTTGAAACCTCTCGGAATCCTTTGTGTGCATGATTACTTTAGTCTAAGACATTGAAGTGTGCATGATTAATTTAGGTTAAGTTAATTACGTTCCCAATTGTATCGTCTGGGAATCCGGCCCAAACAAGGCGATATCAACAGGAAATCGTGCCAAAAAACCCGAAAGCCATCCAGTTTTAGTAGGTGAAGCTGGAAATGGCGTGTCTTCTTTTCAAAACCGACCAATTCCTAACAGAAATTGTCTAGGCGATCTTGTTGAGCCTACACCAGCACCGTGTGCTTATTTTTCACTTAAGTTCGGTAAAGAATATGCAGACGCATACTCGATAGTGGAAGTACAATGTCCTACGTAAATATTTCACTGAACGATGACTTGTTAAAAATGGGGTGTGAATTTACGCCACGGCCTTATCGGGTTAGAGTTGCCGATACTCGTTTCGTTGAGTGTCCGGGTTTCGTATTGGCTACGTTTCAGATTGCGCAACGGACTGTAACTTTTCCACTGATCTTGATGGAAAGCACAATCCAGCCGTAATCCTTGGCGTAGATTTTCAGCAGTCAACGGGTTTACAGCCAAATTTCACGTCGAACAATTGGTTTTGTCAGGATAAACCTTCGAAAATCTACAACCTGTGTTGGGAGCCGGGAATAAACGAAGTCCATCAGTCCCAGGCAACTGCTACACCCATAGAACCAGATAAGTTTTGTGCTGTAGAGCAAGACATTCGTAATAAAGTAAATGAGAGTGACGTTTTGACGGATGACGAAAAAGAACAGTTGTTCAAGGTATTAATGAAATATAGATTTGTTTTCAGTTCGAGAATTGGTTTGATAAGTCCAGTTATGGATATTGATGTTGGCGATCACCCACCAATCGCGTTGAAGCCCCAAAGAGTTGCAGTTACGTCAGCATGTAGAGCGGATGCTGGAGCTTGGGGTTATCGTACCCAGCACGAGTGCATGGTGTTTTCCGGCGTTTATCATCCCCAAAAAGAATAAAGCCTCGTTTATGCACACGCGAAGCAATAACGCGACGCGAAAGAAAATACGACCAACGCGCGCGTGATTGTTGCTTGTGCATAAACACTTGTAAATCTAGGAACGCGCAAATCCGCTAGACGCCGCTACATGCAAAGAGAAAAAAGTAGCTAGCTATACGCAAAATCAGAAAACAGAAATTTATTAGTGTTGGTAGTTCTTTTACCTACACCCAAAATCCGTAAGTGACGTAATTAAAACCGAACTATGAACAAAATCCGTTAAAAAAACCATAAGTTTTCTAAGTTTCGATTAGTTTATGTTTGGTACATGTATTTGCGTTGTGCTAAGCAGTAGTACACATCGACGCATAATTACTCTGCTGAATGAATTGCTTTAATTTCCCAGCGCAGTAGAAGCATTTCTCCCACCATTTCTATGGATTCTGTCGCATTGCAATACTTTTATCTTTCCTGGCTTTGTTTTAAACTTATAGTTTCTCTCCGTTTCGAGCTCCGATAGCTTCGTTAACGAGTTGGTAAGATTTGACCGCTACCCTCCCGACCGCTGATTGGCTCTTTTGTCACGACGTCACGCTCGTACGCATTGCCGTCTCCAAGCGAAGCGAAGGCGCGAACAGCCTCGTGAGGGTTTGCTTGGTTGCTTCGCACGCGCATAAACAACACTTTGCTTGTGTATAAACCAGGCTTTCCACCATGCGCTTTGTGATAGCATATAATAAATTGAATCGATCAGCTGATAGTGATTATTGAATGTAACAATACTTGGATCTTAACAATTAAAAGCTAATTTCGAGTTAAACTTGGCTGATTGTTGCCGCGTTAGTCACTTTTGACACGCGTTGTTACCGATATTTGACAACCGATTATGACAATTAAGATTTTGAAGTGAAAATTTTTCTTAGCTAATTATAATAGTAACCGATGTTTAGTGGTTACGGTTTTTGAGTGAATTTTCGTGCATCAAGCACTTAGTTTTTTTTCCTCTCTTGACTGTTTTTGCACTGATTGATTGTGATTGTATTTTGAATGTTGAAAAATCGTTTTTGCTTCTGCATAATTTTTGTAAAAATGTTCAAGTAATTAAGTTTGCGTAGCGGGTTTTTACGGGAATAATGCCTGAATTTTGACGCTCAAAGATTTCCCAGACCTTACAGAAAACGTTACTAGTCTGCATAGGTAATGTCACCCTGCTGGAACAGTCAAACGATTAAATTATTAGCAGATAAAAAGCTTAAACATCCCTATAGCATCCTTAATTTTAACTTGTTGTTAATGCGCGCCTTCGTGGTATTATTTTTGAATAATTTCTGAGAACCTTGATTATTATATGAATAAATAGCTTAGCTTAATGAATAATTTTCACTTACCTTGACGAAGCGAGGGCGCTTCTTTTCGGGGGCGGGACCTCTGCAACGACGGTTTCCACAGCTTCCTCCTACTCCTTAAGCTAGGGCCTTAGTGGGCCTCTTTACCTTGATGCTATGGCTCCATGCTATCTATTCTGTATACTCTATATCTTTATTAACGTATTCCAGTAATGCTATGTACCTTGATGTATGGTCCGGTCTCTGGAGATCAATGGTATGGATGGCTCTGGCCTTGCCTGCCCTTAGGGGTAGCTGCTAGCAGAGATGGCTCATGGGATACCAGGATATAGTACAGGAAGTACCTTGCACCACCAGTGGCAGGTACTGGCTGCAGCTCTAGGTACTTAAGGCCTTGCAGCCCCTTGCAGCCTCACTCTGGGAGCTAGTCCCTAACCAGCTAAGATCTCTTCCTGAAGTGTGCCACTCTGCTAGTAGCCCTGATCAGAGCATCCTTGAACCATTGGACATCATATCCTGAGGACAGACCGCGTGGCCCTGGAATAAACCCTGAATGTACCATCCTTCTGGCATTCTTCCTTGTACCGGGCATAGCGGGGTTGCAATGTCCAAACTGCAAGCTCAATATCAAGATCAGTTTGAGCAGTCTTTGCAGCCCTTGGAGATGCACCAATCTTCAAGAGTATTAACACAGTTTTTTAATAATCATGCCGAGAATCATGCTACAAAACTCTTCGATTAATCCTTTAATGCCCATGCCGAACTGGATAAATTTTTTTTAAGTCCCATATGATAGTTGAATCAGTCGCGGAATTCGAACCGGTGGTCACTTGGTTTGGAGACGAGGACGCTGACCACTGGGCTGTCGTTGGGACTTAGTTTTTTGCTGTTCCGTAGCCGTCCAATAAATTGGCCATTGAGCAGTAAAGGGTTAAATTCAACTGGCACTTGTACATTTCAGACAAATACTGCTACTATATATCTAACGGCTCTAAGCCAATCAGAATGCAGTACTCCTAACCTGCTGAGCAGAGCCTTCAGCCTCTCCCTGCACAGGCTCCCCAAGATCCCCACTCATTTATTGTATAGCCCCACGGGATTACGCTTGGCTCCATCAGAAACACAAATTGTTAGGAAAATGTTGACGGACCAAGCTTCCCACCTCACGCGAAGCTCTCGACACGGTCCTCCCTTTCCTTCTACTATATATACAAGCCAGCCCCTTAATTCAGTAGCATAGCTCACCTGACAAAGCCAATGTTACTACGCCGGTTGGGAGATGGAGAGGTCTTCTGTCCGAATGTTGCCAGGCCGGGCAAAGGTAGTAGTGTTCTAAAATCGTAACTAGTATATTATTTAACAGTAAATCTTTAGGCTCTCTTTTCTAATATTTTAAACTTAGATTTTAAATTTGACAGTTGTCTTTGTTAACTTTATGGGGACATAAGTTTCGTTCGGCCTTCTTGAAAAGCGGCTTTCTTGTTTTTATTACGAATTTAATGTAAACTTAAACAAGTTTGATTCTTTGAAGCTTTCTGCAGTTGCTATGAAGCGTGATCCTTCTCACTAGCATTGCTTAAGAGTTTGGAAAGAGAAATTATTTTATTTGCACTGCATGGTCCAGTCTTGTGAACGACTATTATGTAGTTCAGTACGATACTGCTGCATTCTTGAGTTCTTGTGAACAACTTTTTTATTTATTGTCAAAATTTGATTTTATGTAAACCCAGAGTGTTTGTTTTGAAGAGAAACTTGATGAAAACCGATTTAATTGTCAAACCAACTGTTTTATTATTTTAAACTAGAAGAGATGTATTATAACTTGTCTTATATTAAAACCAAGAGTTTGATTTTGCCGTTTGTGTTCGAAACACTTCTTTTGATTATTAGTTGAGTTAAAATTAATAGAAACTTACTTATTTTTAACTCCAATAGCTAGTAAATTAAGCCCCACTGTGGTGGTAGCCAACCATGATTAATTACTTTAAATCTCCTGTAGACGCTAAGATGCTCTATTCCTCCATCGGGTCAGTAGAAAAAAAAAGCTAAGTTTGTCCTCGCAAGTCAAACCAGCCATTCCAAAAGTAACTAAAATCGTCACAGCTGAACACCAGGTGTCAGTGGTTGCTCTGTGAGGAGGAGGAACGAGCCGAAGATCCAGTTGATTAGGACGCGGAACAATCGTTTCGGAGGCAGTCTACAGAAATTGGTCAGGATGAAACAACTGGTGACAATGACGGCGAAGAAGGTGCAAGTGACAATGACAACGTTGATGATGAGAAGCAGGACAGGGTCTCCGACAAACGAGCCACCACCAGTCCGAGAAGGAATTCCAAACCTACGCCAGCCTGGAAGGATGAGTTCGTGTGGTTGTTGAACGAAGCGCCTCTACCTTTCGCTGAAGTGTGCGGCTATGAATGGTTGGACACGAACAACGCTTAACTCATGAGCTTTTTACCTCTTGTTGACGGCGGTAAGATGGATGCTTCTGGATAGACTTAAGCGGGTTGCTTAGGAGGTCCTGGAATTTCGCTATTGAGAGAACTTGAAGTTGGGTTTCTTTTAAGTTATTGTGAGCAGCCACGTTCTTGCACGCAACCAGTCGAATTGTGGAATTAAATGGAGCATTGCATCGGTCAAATTCATTGGCTCGCTCGTGGTTTCCTGTTTTGCACCTTGCCGTTTGGTGTGTTATGACTGGCTCAACGCGTGATGATTCCGAATCCTTTTTCTCAGTGTGTGAAATATGCAATGCTGTTCAGTGAGCGGATGACATTCATGGACATGGTCATTGATCTACAAGCTGCTACCTTACCTTGGTTTTGCCCCTGAAGAAGCAGCAGTGCTTAAATACGCCACCACGTGTTCGTTGCTAGATCAGGCTTGGGTCATATTGCGAGATGTGATACGTTTATTGGGCCTAGTTGAGAATGTGGTTCGTGCCGTAGGGGATGCACAGTTCCATGAACAATTTTGGCATTTACCATTACCTTTCATGGTCTATAGTGGGTGCCTTGGAGAGCACTTGGTTCATGGTGTCCTGGTTGGACCTGGTTTGGTGGCGTGATTAATTAGAAGGCTGTCCGGTGGAACAATCCTGGTTGGAGGAGGGCCCATGTGTGGTGGTCACAGATGTGTCTCCCATAGGCTGGGGTGCAGCCTTACGGGACGTTACGGCGCAGGGCAGGTGGCTGCCTGCGCCGGCTGGTTTGCATATTAATGCGCGTGAGTTGTTGGCTATGCTGTATACGGTTGATTACTTCCGAAAGGTGTTGCGTAGTGAAACAGTGGCGATACAGTCACACAGTATGGTGGCCGTGACGTATGTAAATAAACAGGGTGGGATGTACTCTGGAACTCACTCAGCTGGTCCGCAATCTTGTTGCGCCAAGAGGTGACATCGGTTGTGTGCTTTGGACTGAGTTTATTTTAGGAAAGCGGAACCGGGTGGCGGACAAGCAATCTAGGGTGTTTGTGGACTGGTATGAATTTCATTTGTGTCCTACAGTTTTTGGCGGCATGTGTCTAATGTTTGGCACGCCTATGGTGGATGTGTTTGCTTCGCCGCCACAGCCCATGCATAGATTTGGGCCATGCGGTCCCTGCCCTGGGGCAGAGTTTATCGATGCCTTCAGCATTGCGTGGACATATTGGTTTTCTTATTTACTCCCTCTTTGTCCATTGGTGGGGCATTGCCTCCGGAAGCTAGTCGATGACAATGTGCGAAGGTCTGTACTTATTACTCCGTGCTGGAGAGGGGCTGCTTGATTTGTGATGTTGGCTGGCTGAGCCAGGGTGCGGCCAATGCTGTTGCCAGATAGGCCGATTTGCTGTGGGACCCATAGCTTGAAGTCACCGTACAGGACGATTGAGGCCCTTAAGTGGCCTGGGGCATCAAGCCGGCTTAGAATCCTGATCGGTCAGGAAGAGGCTCCCCACGGGTAAGATTTCCTGTTTTGCTTGTTCTTATAATGCTCCTATTACGTTACACAGACGAGGAGTGAGCCACGAAGGAGAAATTATATTTCTACCGGTATAAGGTACTTACCTGCAGAAGAAATATAGTCCTCCTAGTGGAGAATGATGACATCTGTGTTAGGTACACTTTTGTGCCTTTTAATGCACAAAAAGAGTGGTTAGACGCAGTTGGAGGTGAGTGGAGGAAGAGGAGAGGGCTGTGATGCAATTATGTGTGACGTAGGAAAAAGTGCTGCAGGACAGGAAGAGATCTCATTACGTAAAGAGATGTCGTCTTTTTCCACTCGGAGAACTACATTTCTCCTGCAGGTAAGTACTTTACCCTAGTAGAAATAATTTTTCTTCAGTTTTCATTTTTTTTCAGTTTATACTATCCTAAAATACTTACCTTGCGTAGACCACATCCTACCTTCCTGCTTCGCAGAACCCGGTGGTTTCTGATATGACACACAAAGGTTCAAAACAATATGACCAAATCGAGGCTATGCTCATATTAGTAATACAGAAGGAGCGTAGCACTCCTTGCGGGTGATTAGCTAAACTATAATCTTAAGAGTTAAATAGGAATTTAATGAATTTAAATTGATTTCGGGCATAAAATAGCAAAAGCAAGCCATTTTAGCACATAGTGAAGGTAAGTATCTTAGGATAGTAAAGACTAATTTTAAGCAGTGTTAAAATTTTCGTTTTTGTTTTAATCTGGTACTCTTGTGTTATTAATCTGGTACTCTTGTGTCTTTTTGTTTCAGCATGGTGGATTGTTTCCTTGTCGATGTAGCATGCACCAGTCTGTCCATGTCGCCAACTGGAGATTATTTGTGCACTGCTCATATTGACGATTTTGGCATTTACTTATGGTCCAACTGCACATTATATAGCCATGTAACGTTGAGACCACTGCCATTGGATTATGAACCTATAATTATGGAGTTGCCAACAGTTATCACTGAAAGCGGGGGTAAAATACATTGCCTATCACCCTTAAAAGTGTTCTTAACATGTAATTTTTTCTTGTCGCCTTTTATTTCATTTTTTTTTCTAGCTTCTAGTGAAGAGATGGAGAAAGCCATTGAAGAAGACATTGAATTTAAATCTCCTGCACAAATTTCTGATGAACTAGTAACACTTTCATTATTGCCACACTCTCGATGGCATAACCTTCTGGTTTTGGATGTCATCAAGGTAATTTAAGGATTTTTTTAAGTGCATTTATTTCAACTTTGATTCCATGTGTGAGATAAACTGATGCTCATCTGGTAACAAAAGAATAGCAATTGTACATCTCCAAAATTAGTGGTGTACCGATACCGTAATTCCTATACTAGTTCCGATACCAATAAACCGGTTGCGGTTCCGATACCAAGTACAATTAGCACATAAATGAAATACCGGTAACCGGTGTTTACAGTGGTAAATTGAAGTGTAAAGAAGCCATGGCTTCAATACCCGGTTGGAGACAGACCCAGCCACCAACTATCAACAAACTTTTGAACTTTTGAACTTTTTACTTTTCACCAGCTGCCGTTTAGGCCTATTTCGTCAAAAGCAGACACTATTTCTCTTCCATCTTCGCAACCTATAGATCAAATCAACTGCAACTTTCAGTAAACTCAAGATCTCGTTTCTACCTACAATTGTGTGCAAACAGAACTTTAAGATCAGCTTCCATCATTTAGTAAAATACAATAGCGTGTTACAATAAGAATCACCTAACGAAGACGTAACTTCCGGTTGACCATTTCACCTTTATGAATTGTTGTTAACGTATTTTTTCCTTTTCATAAAGCCCCCTGCTGCTTAGTTGTGTTTTAGGGGGAAGGTGACTGTTGATGCCCAGGCCTTTCCCACATAACATGTTTTTGAAACATTTAATCTTGATATTGTTGTGGCATTTAGACCTATGTTCACTTCAGTTTGCTTATGAAAACATTGACCAAAAAGTATTAACTGCTTCACCTAATAATTGTTTCGTGAGACCACAGCCTTGAATCTTACGTCCCACATCGGTCTGATAGACTCTTGGGCGAATTTGGAACCACTAGACCTGTATGAAGCGATGCCAATGCTCTGATTTTGCTTTTTGGAGTGGGATCTTTGAACCTTACGGTATTACATCATCCCACTTTCCAACCTTCTGGTGATATAAATTCAAGGGTGATTGACTCTGTCGAACCTTCATGCAGCAGTTCCGATTCACGAGTCCACAGCTGACGAATTTCTCTTCACTGACTCTTTAACTATGGGCGGAGGAGCCAGTTTCGAAGGTCTACAGACATCCGGAAACTGGACAGCAGAGGTGAAGGTTTTTGCATATCAACGAACTCAAACTGCGAGCTTTTCTTTTCTCGGTTCTGGCCTGAAACAGCCTCCGCAAAGGGAAGACCAAACTGTCATGTTTGTCTTTGCAAAAGCAGTATCCGACGTGGAGAGTGCAGGTGGAATTTCAGTATCAATTTGACTGAAACCAAGAAGCTCTTGGAGACCTACGAACATCTCCGCCTCAGGCTACAACACGACATGTCGCTGAGAAACGATTTTCGGGACAACACCCTATTCCGACGACGAATGGCGATTGGGCCTGAACATTTGTCGAGCCTAATTCCAATTGTGGAAAATGCCCACGTCGACCTTTTTGCCACACGTTTCTACTCTCAACTTTCAAATTTTGTATCCCCCTTTCCCAACTCGACGGTCTGGCCGGCAGACGCTCTGTCAATGTCTTGGACGTGAATTGAGGCGTATGCATTTCCACTGTTGTCCCTCCTTCATGTGACACACTACGTGATCTGCCCATCCAAGGGAGTATTCATCCCATTCGCACCTCTGTGGCCTGCATCGCAGGGTACATCATGATCTTGGGACTTATGAAGGAAGGTCCATATTCCCCTTCCAGTGTCCAGGTTCATCCTAGGGCATCACGTCGTAAAGACGACCCACCCGTTCCCTGATTTTCTTCATCTTCACGGGTGGAGATACAGACGGCCAACATTCACTCTGTAGGTTTTTGCGCGTGAAGTCGTCGAGCGTCTTCTCTGCGGTCACTGTCTGTCAACAACCTCGTACTCGGTGACATGATGGGAAATTTGGATTCTCGGTGCACATATCACAAGTTCGATCTAACGAACACTTCGGAAACGTTCTTTTTGTCGTTTCTTGAACACCGTTGGTCTTATGATTTCGCGATTCATTCTGACATTCGTAAACTCGTGACCATAAACAAAACAACTTTTCACCATGTGGAAAATGCCTTCGGTGTGTCAGGCCTAAAAAAAAAAAAGGGCTCATTACAACTCCCTTCACTCGACTTCTCTCTTTCACCTGTCTTTGAAAACAATTTTCTCGCTGCTCTGGCTCCCGCTGCCAAGCGAAATGAGTTGGTGGCGTTCTCAATTAAGACAATTACATCAGGTTGGCTCGAGGCTGGTCCTCTGTCATTTTAACTTTCCAGCTGAATTCAGAGCTATAAAACCTGAAGCCTGACGTGGTTCCCAAACGTGCACGTGCACTGGGACCCTTTGTCGATCGAGTTGAGAGGTCGCAATTTCCATTCGATCTCTATGGCGTTATCTTGATGGGACGGTGGTTCCCCATAACTTCGTACTGGACAGGTGGAATTCAAGTTAGACCTCCTTCACTTTTCCTACTGAAAGATCTAATCTCTGATGACGTGAAACCACCTTCCATAATACGAGGAAGCTTGGACAATGGATCTGCGAGGGAATCAAAGGGCCTGCCAAGTAAAATTGGGGCTCATGAGCTCCCTGCTCTGGCTGCATCTTGGGCTGATAGATCAGGGCTTCTTCTTGATGCGACTGTAGGGGCATGTTCTTGGAATTACCGGAACATCTTCATCTCTCCTTATTGCGCAATACTAGTGTTTCGAGAGATGAACTGTCCATGAGGAAACTCATCGTCGCAGGGTGCATGTTGGCCATTTACATGGCCAAACATATTGAACGCTCTTGAGAAAGGCTTTCACAGTGGTAATTCAAGATCACTATGGTTGGATGCATAACCAACAAGTGAATCTGTGCTTCGCAAACTTTAGGGCAATTCACATCGTGCCACTCTGGGGAAAGATACACAGTGGAGAGTTCAGCACCATGAACTTTAATCGACGGTCACGGCGCTACGGTGTGGCGTATACCATGTGCAATGCTAATCTTTCACACACAGGAGAGAAGTGTTCATCAGGTGAACATGGAACACTCCAGTGTATTCAGTCACAGTTCAAAATGACACAGGAAAACGTGCGCATTTTAATGAACTATCACTTGCTTGCAAATGCAAAGTAAAACAAGTGACAGACTGTGAATTGGAAAGGGAAAAGACTCGCCTTCAGTAACAAGGTGAGAATTTTCTCATTATTCTTGATAAATAAGTTTAATGGGATGTAAAAGTAACTTACACAATTGGTTGAATTCGTACAAAATGTGAGTTTAGCCGGGTTCGTGCTGTCCCTCCGACCAGTTGGACAAAGTCAACACATAATGAAGGTTAGTATTTTGCAGATAGTAAGAAACGAAAATTT
>JAHWFP010024841.1:17829-68872 GCA_023313725.1 Lithobius niger
GTGCAGGAGATCGTTTGAATCTGGTGACAGTTAAAGACAACATCATGCAGCTGATACACCTTTTCGGCGTTTGTTTTGTTGCCTTCAGAAGAAGAAGAAAGGGATTCTTCGAAAATTCAAGGACTAGAAAATAGTATAAGTATAGTATAAATATATAGACTAGAAAATACTAGGACTAGAAAATAGTATAGTGTGTTAGAAATTGTTTCTGCTGTAAAAAGTAAGATTCTTCAAATTATGTCCTTTGGTAGGTTAGTCTCAACTGCTAGTATGGAACAGCTTCATGTTCATCAAGGCGCTCGTCCGCCCAACCATGGGAAAAATCCTTGTAGCTTTAGGGAAATAAAAGCCTCCTTTCCGTTACCTCCTTATGCTCTCTTGTTAAGGTGTCCTTCTTACATATTGTCGAGGGGGGGGGGGGACTGTCACAGGATCACAACCACACCACACAGAAAATAGTTATTAAACGTATTTATTAATATATTAACTAAGCTTAAGTGGTCGTGGCCCCCTGCCCAACTGTCTCCCTCTCCCAAACTAACCAACAATTTTCAGGACACGTAAGGCTTGTACAACTTACCTCTACCAATATTAATCATAAGTCAACATTAGCAGCACTAATAACACTCATTCCAGGAAAAAAGCATGCTGCATAATATTTGTCTTTCAGGTTAAGAAAGAAACGTTAAAAAACTCTCGGCCGAGTAATGTCACTCTTAACCCAATTTTGTAATATCAATCGTAAAGTGAAAGCTGTGCTTATAGTTAAACCAACAATGCTTTGATGTTTGGTAGTCTATTGTTAGGGAGCCTGGCTCTAATGCCTTGTGTAAACAATACCCTTGGCAATAATGTACAGTCTTCGGACTTCAATGGCTCACAGCCAAACCCTTTGTCGCTTGGGCATTGTCACCCAATATGAGACTCAGCTAACTTCAACCGAACTTTATTCTCTGAAAACACCAGAGCCATTAGAGAATAATAGCCTGCAGTGGAGATATTATTCCCCCAAAACTACAAGGATTTTTCCCCATAGTTGAGCGGTCGAGCCCCTTGATGGACTCGAAGCTGTTCCATCCTAGCAGTTGAGACTGACCTACCAAAGGAGACATTTTTAAGGTGGGCAACGATTGATGACAACTCAAGCAACAGAGACTGACCAGCCAAAATCAACTGTAACCTGCCTATATGTTCCTGTTTATTCCGATGTCGACAGTAAGTTCACAACAGGTTGATTGGGGGGGGGGGGGGGATTTTTCAGAATTACTTCCTCTTTCAGCCAGAGGATATATTTTATTGAAAAGCAACGAATTCCCGATTTCTCACTCTGCCTTAATATGCAGTCAAGGTCAACTTAAGGAAACCAAAATACGAAGGGAGAGTTGAAGGGATTAAGCTAGAACAAACCATGCTTTCTCAGGTAAGGTCACCCCACCTTTAGCCGTAAGTTAGTCGGACAGTCGGTTAATATGCTAAATAATAGTCGGATTGTCGGAAATATTTGCGTCCATTTTTTTAATTGTACACAAAAATCTGTAGAGAAAATTTGCAAGAAAGGCTAACTTTGGCGGTGTAATTTCTCTGACCCACACGTGATTAAATTTTGCTGACTTGGCAAAAGTTGGGGGGCATTGCCCCCCCCCCCTCTCCCCCCATTACGGCCCTGAGAGGCTTTAGCTGCGTTCGAAGCAATTGGGCACTCGGAAACGTATCTTCCAGGAGAGAAGTTCCTACTAGTCACTGACAACTCTGCTTTAAAGTGGGTCCTCTCCTACGTTGACCCCCCTGGCACCAGACAGAGGCCATCCGGACAAGGCGTGGAGGATATAACTACCAAAGAGTCTGCGACACACCTTCCTGAAAGACTGCCATGACCATCGTCAAGCCGGTCATCTTGGTGTCACGAAAACCATGCAGAGATTACGAACAGTGGCACATTGGCAACACATGTTCAGCGACTGCAAGGCCTACGTTCGTTCCTGTCACGTTTGCCAACTAGCCAAGACTTCTCAGCAGCAACGCATTGGGGGCATGCAAACGGTGATACCAGGCTATCCATTTCACATGATGGGCATCGATTTCGTCGGCCCACTGCCAGAATCAACTCACCATCACAGGCAGATCATGACCATTATGGACTACTTCACGAAACATGTTTGGCTGATTCCTACTAAGACCGCCACAGCGAAGACAGCTGCGAGAAAGTTCAAAGAAGTCATCTTGAACGTCCATGGACCACCGAGGATCCTAGTATCCGACAACGGAGCAGCCTTCATTTCGAAAGTCTTCACAAACCTCTTGGAGTCAACGGGGGTAAAGCACCACCGCACGACGGCCTACCACCCGCAGTCAAACGCTACAGAGCGTGCGCACCGCACCATGAAAGGATCTATCAGAGCTTTCCTCCAGGAGCACGACACGATGTGGGGTCCTCTGCTGCCAACGTTGCAGTATGCAGTCAATACATCTCCTCACGTCAGCACTGGCGAAACTCCCTACTATCTAATGCATCTGCGAGATCCACTGACACCCTTGAAGATCATCTGCCTGCCAGATACGACGCCGCCAAGAACTCCTCAAGATCACACAGAAGCAATGAGAGCGGAAGTCGAGAAAGCATGCGACCGCATCACTGCTCAGCTCACCGAGGCAGCACGATCGACCAAGACTTCATATGACCAGCGTCATCGCCAACAAGAGTTCAAGACAGGGGATCTCGTCAAGATACGAAATCATGTTCTGTCGAGCGCAGACAAGAGAATTGCCAGGAAACTTGAACCGGTGTTCAAAGGTCCATATCGAGTCCTCGCCAAGCGCAGCCCAGTCACCTACAGAATCGTCTCCATCACAGACGCAAGAGACGAAAAGACCATCAATGCACATGAAATGGAACCATACTGGGGCCCGGCATCGATGAAGAACAGAGAACCACCACCAACTACCGACACCGGAGGAGGTGGTCAGTAGAACGATGAAGGAGGAGACGACGAACCCACTGCTCTTCCGGAAAACCAGTCGGATCTCGAACTGTCTGACGACGAGGGAGACGCATCCAGCTCATCCAGTTCCGAGGACGAAAATGATCACACTTGGAAGCAAGACGATGACTCTGCGGACTCAGCGAACGACGAAGACCACCCCACAACTCGTACCAGAGGCGGACGACAGACGAGACCACCAGTTCATCTCCAGGACTACGTACTCCTGTTCGCCAAGCTGCCATTCTCAGGACTCGAGGAGGAGGACTGGAAGGGCAGTGTGAAGAGCCAGTAAGGGAAGACTTTTGCTTCACCAGGATTGCGGCTGGAGGAGGGGAGAAAAGCTGATGAGGATGTCGACGCTTGTGGAGAGACAGGAGCAAGAGAAATGACTACGGTTTGAACGCAGGTGGACCGAGCACAATTTAACGCAGGAGGAGATATGCTTGGGCAATTTTCGAGACGGCCGCGACATGGGAGGGAACGGTATTAAGATTTCACGACATGTCGTAACGAGCAGCCCAACCTTTCCGAAAGTCACGACTCCGAATGCGGCGACATCTCACCACCGGCGGACATGGCGGCTTGACGACTACTCAAGTTCTCGAAGCATCTCAATGGCAGACTCGTCAACCCGAATTCCCGACTCAAGCACCCAGCATCCTCGCAGACCACCGCGGAAGCAAGATTGTGAAGTGTGACAGCAGTAGAAGGACTAAGCCGCACCTTTGGGGCGCACCCACAGCACGTGAGAAGGACTAAGCCGCACCTTAGGGGCGCACTCCACTTCTTGTGCCAATGTGAACTAAGCCGTACCTTCGGGACGCACTTTTGCCACCAAAAACTAAGTCGTACCTTCGGGACGTAAAACCCTCTATGTGTGTGTAGTGCTTCAGCGCCGATCTAGCAAGAAGCGCAGCGAAGAAGAGCGCAATGCATGCATTTAGGTTGCGTCAGTGGCAGGCGCAAAGGTAGGGAAGCGTGCGAGCTTTAGTGTTTTAGCTATAAGAAATTTTGAATTTCGCTTTCAATTTTGGAAACCCATGAGATTTTTGTAGTATTTAGTACCGTAAGTTTTGTAACTAGTGTCATCCTTGAGGCGACGAGCGCAACCTTTGTGGAGAGAGGGGAGCGTGTGAGAATGGCAAGCTGCCCCCAGCTCGCCATTTCCCACTTAACTGGCCTTTCCCAACGCTTTCGCACTTGCATGCCACCTGGCGGCACAAGGCAGTCACTCGAGGGCAGAGCAACGGCAAAAATGGCCGAGTTCACATGTATCCCGTAAGCACTCACAGTAAAGACAAAGTGATGAATGCACTGAACTTTGGACTCGTGCTTTGCTTGGGGTAGGTCGAAGGGAAGGAATCACCCGACCCTTGCATCCTTTGTTAGGCCGAACCATTCTCAACTTGGTGTCCTCTTTACCAGTTTTTGGTTTTATTTTGACATTTTGCTTATTTTTCATGAATTGGATGTAGATACAATTTCTTTGGAAACGTTGTGTGGATATAGCGTAACACACTAGCATGTGTCTGGATACGCACGTCAGTACACACATTATCATTGTCCAAACTTTGGCCATCTAATGAGAGACGATGCTGACAATACTAGCAATGGTTATAACAATACTTTCGTACTTACCCGCCCTCCCACGCCATTCCCATTACACCCCCAGACTTTCAAATCAGAAAAGGTATGCAGTTCGTATCGTACTGCAGCCATTCATCCAATTTCATAGCTGGTAGCCTTCCCCCTCTCTCAGTATCAGTGAATAATCACCTATGGCATTTAACATGGGGATGAGCATACTAGAAGTAGCTAGCTAGCTAGCACATTTGCAACGTTATTGAGGGTCAGATTTTGCATTGAAAGCCGATTAGTTAGCATTCCTATACGAGTACGCTGGTTTTTCAGTGTGTGGCAGGAAAGCCAACCATCTAGGGCGCCGTCGCAGGGATTTTTGTCAGGCGGGTCATTGCTCTAGATTTTAACGCAATTTAATTTTTGTACCGCCTTATTAATTTTGTTCCAAGTACCTGAAATGTGCCAAACTATGCTTCAGGATGTTAGACACTGACGCTATGGTATGGAGCTACAATGGTTTACAACCTAGACAATTAAATTGACGTGATGCTTGTTGCCTAACTTGACGCGACACACTAGCGTGTGTCTGGATTTGGACAAATAATGTATTTTAATTTGGGCAAAAAAAACGTATAAAATAAGCAATTTTAGCACATAGTCCTGAAGGTAAATATTTTAGGATAGCAAAATCTAATTTTAAGCAGTGTTAAAATTCCGTTTTTTTTTGTACAGCAACGTAACAAACCCAAGGACCCGCCAAAAATTCCTAAAGCTGCCCCCTTTTTCCTTCCTACTGTTCCTGGACTCGATTTTAAATTTGCACCAGTTTCTGGTGATAATCCTGAAAAGGTGAGGTCAACATTTATCATTAACTTGGTACACTTCTAAACAACAAAATGATTTTAGACATATAAGACAATTACTTATTATAGGTGGAATCACATGTTTTACATTTTGGGAATATCCCAATGCTTTCCGAGTTTGCAAAACGTTTGGATTCTGCCGACAACACAGATAAATGTAAGTATACAATTTTTCTTTGGAAAACAACACTTCCATATCAGTATTCTCCTGAATGTAGACTTTTCACATGTTGACTTTGATTTTAGACGTTGCCATTATCAACAAGTTGAAAGATATGGGGCCATCTTTAGTCGATGTGGAATTGCGATGCTTATCGCCTCTTAATGGTGGAACAACCCATCTTATGCAACAGTTTTTAGTTGCAATGGAACACATTTTTACTACTAACAAAAACTTTGAAGTGATGCAAGCATATTTGGCATTATTTCTAAAGGTGAGTTACTGATACAATTGCACACCATTATAACATTACTCCATAAAGGTTCTATACAGGGTGGGGCAGAATGGAAGGGCCACCCCTGGCAATAACAAATGGTTATTGGTTAATGCTAGGGCAATGAAACTAGGGCACTACCCATCACTTTTCTCCTGTGTGAGGGCACACGGTTGATTTCCGATTTTATTCCCTGCCGCAATCTGTTCCTTCATGATTTTTCTTCCTCTCGAAGCATTGGTGTCTCTTAAATAGTGAGTGATAAAATTGTTATGGTTGTTCAGGAACACGCAGCTACTACTTCTTGAGTGGTGTTGCTGAGGCTTAGGCCCAGGAGGCGGCTAGAGCTGTTACCTCAGTGGGTAGGTGTAGGTGGTTAGGGCCTAGATCGTAGGCTCTTTTTATCACATGAGCTATCCACTTTCCGAGGTTGACTGGTGTCATGGGGAGAGGAATCACCTTTGCGCTGAGAGAGAGTATTTGAAGGAATAGAGACATGGGTGGAACTTTCCTTTCTCCAGTCTTGGACTTTGTGTCAGGCATCTCAGTTCGCTCAAGGTAGTGGCGAAGAGTGCGGATAGGGCATTGCGACTTCTCCGTCCCTTCCTGATCAACAATTTGTCCCAACGCTTTGATGGTGATGGGTTTTGGAGCCAAGTCTGCTTTCAGGTTTTTAGCTCTTAAATTCCATTGGGAATGTTAAAGTAGCGGTTGACCAATCTCTGGAGAAACGGATGTGGTCATCTTCTTGGGAAAACGCAGCCAATTCACTTTGCCTGGCAGCCAAGGCAAGAGCCACTAGAAAGACAGTCTTCTAAGACAGGTGTAAAAGAGATGCTGAGTGAAGAGGCTCATAGGGAGCATTTTCAAGTCTCGTTAGGACCAGAGGCAGATACCATTTGGGGAAATGGTTGTTTCGTCTTTGGTCTTGCATTTTCAAAGACAAGCATCAGGCGAGAGATGGTCTTACTGGTAATTACCTTGTTTTCTCCCATGCAGGATGATGTAATTAATCGCCGACCTGTAGCCCTTTGTCGCTGCATCTGTCTTCAAGAAAGTAGGAGAGAATGGTTTTGGATGGGTTGATAGGATCGAAACTTCTTGATTTACATCGGAACAGCCAAACATTTTCCACTTAGTTTCTTAATTGCGAATGGTGGATTTTCGATGGCATAGAAGAAACCTCTCAATTATTTCAGGCAAGACTCCATCAGAAATGAAGATTAGATGTCAGAGTCTCCACTCGTGAAAACGAAGCAGGAAGCAGGATTGGTTCCTCCTCCTGCATTTCCATCAGGTCTACGAACCATGGAGCTGCTGGCCAAAGTGGTGTCCAGCGGCTTGAATTGCCCGTTGAGATTGGTGGATCTTGTTGAGCGTTGCTTGAAGCGGGGAGAATGGAGGAAATGCGAATGCAAATATTCCCGTCAGGAGATTGTCAGGGCGTTTGTTGCCCATGCCTTCGAGTTGGGAAAAGGGAATCAAATCTTCGTTAGTTTGTTGGTTGGTCTACCATCGGCTTCCCCCACCTCTGAAACAGAGCTTGACATATCTTCGGATCCAATTTCCATTCGGTTGTTGGAATCTGCTGGTGCATTGAAAGATCGTCTGCTAGGACGTAATATGTGTGGGCTGAAGCGTTAGATTGAGACTTTCGCATGTCACGAAAAGCCTAATGGTTTCTAACATCAATGCTGCTAAGTGCATTCCTCCCCCTCTATTCACATAGGAGACTGCGGTCGTGTTGTCTGTCATTACTGAGTTTTTCCCTGAAGAACGTTTTTCCAGACCAGGATGGAGAGGTGGATTGCTTGTAATTCGCGAACATTGTTGTGAAGTTCTATCTCTTCTTTCGTCCAGGTCCCAGAGAGCTGGACGAAAGAAGAACCTTCGAAATGGGCTCCCCAGCCCGTGTTTGTGGCATCAGTGAACTGAAGTCCGTCCAATTGGGGCTTGTAAAGGGGAACTCCTGCTTGAGTGTTCGCTGGAATCATCCACCATTGACGATTCTCCACCGGAAGGTTGGTGAGAGGAATAATGTCTTTCCATGATGTTTGCGCATACCATTCCATGTTGCCAAACCAATGGAATGGTTTTGCTTTCTATTGGCCGAGAGGTATAAGCTTTGCGCACGAATAGACTAGGCCTATGTGAGACGCAAGATCCTTTACGTCGTTTCTTTTAGCCGAAGGAGCCTGCCAAGGTTCTGTGTAAGCTTCTCGGTCAAAACAACTCGGCAGTGGGAGAGCCAAGCAACAAAAAATGCCGTCGTTTAGGCATAAAAGGTCCAAAAAAAGCATCCAACATTATGGCTGATTCCCAAGTTGTTTAATATATGTTAAAAACATTACAACAACCAACGCTCATGCCCAACAAAAACCTATGCCCGCCAACAAAATGTGGACGCGATAGCAAAAATGAACAGCATCGTCACTAACCGATGCCAACCAACAAGCTCAACTGATACATACCCAGAAAAGTGAAACATCACCCCCCAAAAATGGCGGCTTCAATTTTCACTCAAGATTTGCAAAATGCTCCACAACCTGCAGCCAAGTTCTTTTCCCTTGCAAATCTAGACACCATTCTTGCATTATCCACAAGGCCACTTGAACTTGAACTCAAGGAACACTTCCAACTTGTCCTCCTGCAACCCATCTTGGCACTTGCATGCAAGAGAACAGAGTCATCTAGAAAATGAATTCCTTCCATTTCTGCCGCATTTCTAAGTTCTTTTGATTCTTTTGGGGCTTCTCGGTCCTTGCCTGGGAGGGACGTACCAAAAGGTCTTTTGTTGAAAAGTTCTCCCCGAAAGACGAACTCACATGATGGGGTGAGTCGATTCATGTCTAGGCCTAGGTGTTGAAACAGAAGCAAACATTTTTATTCCTGAACAAGAAGATCTTGTGAGGATATGTTCCTTATTAATCAGTCGTAGACAAATGCATGAGATCAGATTCTGGCCTTGTGCAAGTGAGCCAGAACTGGGCGCAGTATTGCTGTAAAGACGTGAGGTGCGGTTGCCAGGCTGAATGGAAGAACTGTGAAGTGGTATGATTTTCTTCATGTGTAGAATTGAAAGTGATGACGAACTGAGCGATGAATAACATGAAGATATGCATCTTCTAAATCAATGGAAATCGTGTATTCCTTTTGGAGAGCCTGTCGAATGGAATGGATAGTCTCCATTTTGAAATGTTTCTTTACGGGTAGTTTGTTTAGCTTTCTTAAATTAAAGATAAGCCTGTTGCCTCCTCCACAGTTTCCAATTACCCTTGCGGGACTTCAGAATGCTTTGGTATTGGGTGGGTATTCCTGAATCGCTCCTTTTGATAGACGTTCCTGAACTTGTGTTTCCAGCTTCTCGTCAAAGGGACTGTTTTTGATCCAATCGGGCGGTTCGAATGTGGTTGCCGGAAGAGACAGAAAATGTGGACTGAACCATGTTTTACCACCGAAAGAGTGAAGGCATCATCTGTGATATTTTTCCACATGTGGAAATGGTGCCTTTTCTTCCTCCCACCTGTTGGTGAAGAGGAGGAGGATAATAAAGGTTTGCGCTGATAGAGAGACCTTCTTCCTTTTCCTCTGAAGGATCCTCTGCCATGGCAGAACCCTCTGCTGTGCCTCTGTGTTGAGAAGGGGGCTTTTCCGGAAAGGGCAAACGAGAGCGTCGACGTTCCGATGTGGCTGGGTTCTTCGTTTCGTTAACTGCTTTATGTTCCATTTGCTGGTTGGGAGGATTGTTGTTGAAGCAACGAAAACTTGCGAAGTTGTGCTTCTTCTTCTTTCCAGACTGAGGAGGTTTAGGTCCCGTCGAGGGTTTGGCGTTGTCCTGAGGCTCCGGAGCTAGTTCAAGAAGTTTTCCTCCGAAAAAGTCCCCTGACTTGTGAATCGGGAGGACACGGAGCTGGCCAATAATGTCGACCAGAGTATTCAGAGCAGACTGCAAAACGGCGTTTCTTCGTCTAAAGACCGTGGTGAGGAGGAGTCGAGATCCCCAAGCAAAGCTATCCTTTTGAAAAGAGGAGGTTCTTTTGAAGCGATTCTAGGTGGGATTCTTTATTAACCCTTGCTTCAGCGTAACGGAGAATTAGCCTAATGATGTTCGCTCACATGATGTTAGAAAGCCAGCCAACGCAGTGGTCCAGTTTCGTAAAGATGTTGTATTTGCTCGCCTTGATTCTCGGGGATAAGTGACTTGTGGCTTGAGGGCTACAGCCGTAGGTTTCCGGGCATGGCTAATTTGAAGAATTCGGGAGCAAATTCTAAATAGAGGTCCCAAAAGAGGTGTTGACCAGTCGGGGAGTCGAAATTGGAATGCCAGCATCTAGCCATGGGTGTACGGGCCATCATGTCACCAAAACCTCCACGCCCTGATACAATGATTGTGGGTTACAAATAGTGCAAAGGGACTGTTGTTACAATGAATTTGGTTCACAAAATGGTTTATAACATGGCCGATTTGTTGGTAATAATGAATTGGTCTTGCAATTGATTGCAGAAAGTCCAAAACTTGATCGGTGTTGTCGCTACCACTGACCTTGATAATGGCAGCGCCACAGGACAGGTGCTGCAGGAGCTGGAGGTGGGGGAAGAATAATCTGCTGACCCCATTCAGCGGTCGTACAAGAAATTTTGACGTAAAAAAAAGAAAATTTGTAGATATTAAACGTGTGGCAAGGTGAGCAAAACTGGTTGAACTGGAGATGGTCTGGTGCAGCAACGACAAATTGTTTAACATAAGTTATATCATAATCGAAAAATTTGATGTAGATATAAATTTCAGAATTAACTACAGAGTCATAAAATACGATAAAAGAGATAACCTAATTGATTTACCTAGGGGGTGGCGTCAGGTCCTCCAGTCCACAATCACATACGCTTAAAAAAAAAATTAACATTCCTAGGTCACCAGATTTCACTACTTTTTGATGCGGTGAAAAATAAGAAAAGGGTTCGACTCTGCTAACCAAAGATTTTTTTTAAATGCCACGTAGAAATTGGTACAAATATCATGGACACATTGGCTAAGGGTCAAGTGTGACACAGATAAAATTAAAAAAAAAGTTCACCTCAAGCCCTCGGAAAGTAGCCTCTTATTTGCACCAAACGAGTGTAGTTTAAAGAATTAAATGAATGAATGAATGAATGAATGAATGAATTTTTTATGAATCGAGTTTTCTTGGCGCCGTTTTGCACACAAGAAAACGTTACTTTTCCATAAAAAAAAATTTCTCAAAATCCGGTAGTTGAAGAAATTCTAAATTCCTCCGGCAAAGTCGTTGTTAAACCATTACAGGACAAATCTGAATGGAAAATCTTGGAATGAAAAGAAACCCAAAATTGGGTTTCTGGTCTCAGGAGGGACGTCGAAGGCTGAGACCAATAGGAAGGGGGAGAAAAAAAAAATTAAAATTACAATCTGATGTAAGTTGTGTAAGTTGTGTTACATTTAAAAGTGGAAATAAATTCTAAAAGATTCTTGACAGATGAACCACAATGCAGTAATAACATAGGATGTATAATAAACTAAAAGTACAATCGATTTAACAACAACAAAAGTTGCCACGTTATTGAAGTCTCAAGACGTAAGTCATTGTTCGGGCAATGAATCCATAAGCTTTGAAATGTAAAGCTTATTATCGAATAGAAAGGGGGAAGAAAAAAAAAAGAAACCAAGTTTTACAAATTAGGGGAAAAAAGATAAAATTTTAGGCATTCCACTGTGCTAAAAATGGATGAGTTAATCTTGCCAAGCAATTTCACACAAGGTTTATGCAAAATGGGTCAAAAGGTGTGGAGGGAACACTAAGCGGGGGATTCAACAAGGCACCACCAAGTAAACTTCTGGTTACTATGGGCCATAGCACCGGGCGTCGCCTGTTCATGCTTAGTTATTGCCCCAGCGACACAATCAGGATCGTAAACGGAAACTATACAGTCGCCTGAATCTTGGCACGGGTCTGGACCGGTCACTCAAGCCTAAGCGGCGAGATTCCTTGACATGCAAAGTTGGTGATACATATTTGACCAAGTTTCAGGCCTAATCAAAAGTGTGGATAATATTGATCCGAACTGATAGCAGCTTGTGCTCTGCCCGAACCCAAAGAAATAATAGGGGACCTAAACTAGTGCCAGAAAAAAAAAAAGGTTTATTCATTTTAGCAGGAGCCTATAGAAAACAACTAGGAGCGTGTGTCGGTAACTTCCACTACAGTGTTAAGTCAGGAGCGGCTACAGTGGTGTACACATTTGTTACCAGAGGTCGCCACCTGCACGAGATGATGAGAGGTGTGCGTCACGTTCTCAATGTTAATTTTCGGTCCTTTGTTTTTAAACAATAAGTGTTTAACATGGAAACAATACCAAAGTAGTAATAAAAAAACTAAACAAACACATAATCAGTTGTTCGTAAGTTGCTCTAACCAACAATAAAATACAGCGTTGCTTTCGTAGCACACGTCTGCCTCGCGTGCTAAGTTCAGTTTCGATTTTAGACAACTTGGCGCAGGCGCAGTATTGTTGCTCCTTCTGGCGTTAGAATTTCGTACTAAATTAAGCGCTTCCTACATAGACCAGCCACACACGCTCCTAGTTTTCTATAGGCTCCTGATTTTAGTAATTGGAAGTAAAATGATGAAATGTTACTGGAACCTAAGCACCCCGATGATTGTGTGACGCCCTATTAAATGTAAATGGACTCCAAATGATTTTAGGTTCATCATTTGGAGTCCATTTACATTTAATAGGGCGTCACACAATCATCGGGGTGCTTAGGTTCCAGTTGTTAGTTGCAGGTTCCTGATCTACAACAAGTCATGATAAGGCGCGATTATAAAACCTAACACTTGCCACTCAATTATGTAACGTGGCGATAGCCCAGCCTAACGAAACGATGTACAAATACCACCCGCGATTTAACGCCTAGCCAGTGACTAAAACAGCGAACTGCCACAAACAGTAAACAGCGTAAAACAGCGAATTAATTAGGGCCCGCGATTTGACGCTTCAGTAAGCCACCAAATGATTGATGAAGTTAGGCTAATTAACAACAATTGTTCCCTTTCAGCGCGATTTAACGCCGACCTGGAGTGGTGTCAATTTCATTAAATTTTGGCCTTACAGCAGATGAGCCCACCTGAACATGGCGTTTTTAGAGACGGACAGAGAGGAACAGTTCCAATACACTGAATTCTTCTGTACGGCCCTGTAAAATGTATCATTCGTGGATTGACCTGCAATTTTGATTATGGCTAACCTAAAACTTGTTGTAGGGGAGGTTTTGGAGGATTTTTCTTAGGTGTATCAGGGGACTAAAAGAACCATATCAAACACGGCTGATTGTCTTGCCGGAATAGGGCCGCAAATGATGAGGTGCAAATTTTGAGCAAACAAAAATGATGAGTCTGAACGAAAATAACAAAATGAGTATTTTTTTTCAAACATTTCTCAACTCAAGAACTCTCCTTAAGTCTTTATACTTATTCATTACAAATGGAAAATAAAGTTGGTCCGGGTCCCATAGTTGGATTTACACGTGTGACAACCAAAAATTCCTACTTGTAAACAAAAGACAAGCACAAGAAAAATTCCATCATGACAATTCCAAGCTGTTTCAAATTAGTCGAATTCACCGGGTATTTCGTCCACAACTGGACGAAGGTTATTAATATGCTGAAAACCTTTCTGCCAGAGCCCCGTTGCCTCCTCACGTACTTTGTATACCAGGGGAGAAATTTTTTCAGCAATTGTAAACGGTCCGACCCATCGTGGTTGCAATTTCCGGGCAAAATAACTGGCTTTGTTGGAAAGAAAGTGACTTCGCACCCAGACCTTCGAACCGACTTCAAATTCCATAGGCTTCGGAAAACGTTCATTAAATTTGTCATAAGTATATTTTCTGTCAGAATGTCTAATACGACATATACGTGCGATCGTCTTACGTAGATTTGAAGACAAATTTGCTGCCCATAACGCTACAGGTTGGTCAAGTACCTCTGAAATTGGGGGTTCAATTCCTATGTTGATTTCTCTGCCGAAATTTAGATAGGCAGGAGTATAGCCAGTTCTTGTGTCAATCGACGAATTAACCTAATGGGGCCCAACCAATTTCCCTAAAAAATACTCATTGTGCCCAGCTCCTCTCAGCAGCCAGCAAACATCATCTACACCAACTCAATCAAATATTTTTTTCTATAGTTTATTTTTACTTATTTCTGTATTATTATACACCACTGGAAAGAGGATGAAATGAAGCACACAGCACTGATATAGGTACACATATGACTACAACACTTAAGATGAAAAAAAATCATAAAGTTATAAAATGCTTATCAAATACATATGAAAAAAAACATATTTTTACTCTTTGAGACAGAATTTGACCAACTTCAAATGCAGGAACAACACGTTTCAAAAATTTCAATGTAATCGATGACCTTTTAGGAATCCATAGAGCCCACGTTTACGATTTAATATGCATTTGTTCAGCTGTAATTAAATAATTTTGGGTGCACCTACATAAATCAATTTGTTCTTGGCCATCTTTGTCTGGTGGGCTGCACTGCAACCCTATCTTTCCATGTTGGTTAGGCCTAACCCTCCTCTTGCCATGTGGGTTAGGCCTCTATGGGAATCTGCAAGATGAATGCTTGCAGTTGCTGTTTTTTTTTTCTTTTTTTTTTTCTGGTTTATGGAGAATGCCTACCAGGGTTTGTTACCCAATTAAACTAAAAAGACTATTTTAAATTTTATTATTACAATGGTTAACTAAATGTAGCAATTATTTACTGAGTTTAGTGACACACAAACTCTACTGCTTGGTTGTATGCTACCATTCCAGGTCAACTTCAGAATATCTAGCTTTAATTTTTTTAAATACATATTTGGAAAAGCTTCTTCAAGGATTAACAATTGATTTTTTTTGGTGATTGGGGGGGGCCCCCCCCAGAAAGGTAAGTAAATAGTTTTGAAAATTTTTGTAAGACTTCCTGAAAAGTAAAATGAAGATTTCCTGAAAAGAAAATATGAAGACTTCCTGAAAAGAAAACCTGCAGACTTCTTCAAAAGAAAACTTGACTTCTTTTATTATGTAGGTTTTTTCCAGGCTGGCTAGCCTTAGCAAACAATGCACAACAGGAAATAAGCTAAAAGCAAAAAAATATCGCCTACCTTTCCAATGGTAATCTCGCGTCATTGGTCCTGAAGTGTAGAGAACCACTTTTTTGTGAGCACAGGTATAAAATTACTAACAGGTGTAGGCCTAGAATTACTTGTGTAAACTTTTATCGCACAAGATGAATTATCTTGTAATTATAATATTGGCAAAAAATTTACAGTACCGCTTGCTTGGCCAACACAAGTATTTTGCAAAAAAAATAAAATCTTGAAAAATTCCATCACTGCTCAGTTTCAACCAGAACTAGGCTACGATCTAAACTTCTATAAACTACTATCAGTAACAAACTAAGAAAATTTAGTTTTGAAGAACACAACACAGCTGGCGACTAATGAAGTAGGCCTATAAGTACTTTACTTTTTTTTAGTGAAGGGGGTTAAATTAATTTTACACCAAATAAGGCTGTGAAAAAAAATTATTAAAAAAAGTCTACATTTAATAGGCCTAGGCTACAAGCAAGTAAAACTTTTTTTTAGTGAAGAGAATTGCAATTGATTTTATACCAAATAAGGCAGAATCAACCCCTGGTGTGGATGAAGAGAAGACTGAGGTAGGAGTACAGATTTTTTATTTTATTAGCCAGAAACATTGATTCATGGGAATTTTTTTTGTCTATTTGTTTTTCGTAATGCTCCAATATAGCGTGTTCAAGCCAAAGCCAACGAAAATTCCAAAGATGCTTTTAGTTTTGAGCGGTTCACTGCCGCCGAATTTCTATTTATTTTTTTTCCAGCTTTTTCGGTAAATTTTTTTTATTTATAATCGTCGTTAGTTATTTTTAAAAACTTAGCTACGAAAGCGTCAGTAAAAAATAAAAATAAAAACTGATACGGTCTTCCAGCAAGATTGGTTTGCGGGCCAGCCACCTAAAAATTCACGATCCGTTAATTCATTGGTTTTATATTGCGGGCCAGTCGAGCCATATAAAAAAAAAATGCACGATCCGTTAAAATATAGGGTTTATAAACAGCATTCTACTCCAGAAATATTAGTTTGCACGTCATATATCACGGGGTCTTGGCACTAACTACGAGCGGCCTAAAGAATAACAAACGCCGCAATTGCGGCGTTCGTTTTTCTCTGGCCGCTCGCAGTTTGTGCCAAAACCCTGTGCGCGATATAAAGGCCCATAATAACAAGATTACAATATTTACGTTAATTAATTTTAATTAATTTAATTTGGCACAATAAAAAGCGATCATTACCTCGACCAACTTGACGAACGATGCACATTACGACGCACATTCGGAGATTAGGCTTACGATTAGGCCTAAATCACGATGAATATCACGATCGTCGTCACAAATCACAATCTTGATCAATCTTCATCATAATTTTCGTAATTGCTATCGTTCCCATCGGAAATTTTTAAATCACTTAGTTAAATCCCACCTGTGCTCACGTGGTCCGGTCCAAATTGGTGTTTACAGATCTTAAATCATCGCTGTCACTATAACTTTCAGTTTCGCTATAACCGCTGCCCCTTTGTAATCCATGCTTTCTCGGGAGCAAGGAGGCGATTTAGCGAAAATATCTGCCATTAAAACTTAAAAAATCCGTATCTCAAAAACCACTGGATGGATTTTGACAATCGAGGACATTTTAGAAAGCGAAAAGACGCAGGAATCGCGTGGTCACGTGATCGGCTCAATTTTGCCTCGGGCGTTTCCTAGCAACGACGATGTGTCGCGACCACGGATATATCCGTGATTGGGCGCTTGCATGCTTTTGCGTGAGCCCGGATAAATCCGGGATTGGGCGCTATTAGGTTAAGGCTCATTACGAACATAGGAATTAACTCATCCCAATCTCGTGGGTGCTCACCGCAAAATTGAGCAATCATGCGTCCTAACTTTTTGCACTGTAATTCTGCGGGTGAGTTACTTGACGAGTGATAAAGGGTTGTAACACGTTGTTTGATCCCGAAACGTCGGTACAACTTTCTGGTTACCAGGGATACCATGCTTGAGCTGCTGTCTGACGTTATGACACGCGGTAGACCGAAGATAGAAAAAACGATTTATTAGCAGGGTTACTAGCGTTTTTGCATCAAATTTCTTGCAAGGGAAAGCTAACAAAAATCCTGAAAAAAGATTAGAAACCACCAGAATGTTTCGGTTTTTTGCCGGAGCTTTTGTCATGGGAAGACCTTGCTTCCAATTAAGATGATTCAGTGTGTGAAAAGGTTTCATAAGAGGGATGGTTTTCAACCCAGCAACGCATCGTGCACCGTGGCCTTTATATTGCTGGCACGAACGGCAAGTTTTTACGAAACGTTGCACGAGTTTAGCCATCCTTGGTAAATAGTGGATCTTCTGTATTCTGCCAAGGGTCTTTCGAGCCCCATGATGGCCTCCCGGGAGCGTGCTGTGGTGCAGCTCCAAAGCCTGGCGCTGTAAGGAGCGCGGCACAAAAATCTTTAGATTGGAACTCTCTTCCGGGTCAACAGCAAGTTCACGATAAATTATGCCATCGTCGTATATACAAGTTTCGGAAAATTTATCGACAAAACGCTGAATTGCAGGCGACGAAGCTTTCCAAGGTTTCCCTTGAAGAGCTAGAGCGAGAGTTTGCATAATCGGATCCTTTGCAGTCTCTTCAGCCAACCTTGGTATTGTCAGTAGTTCAACATCGACATTACAATTGAAGCAATCGTTGTTAAAACGATACACTGGATCAGTTAGGTTATGAATCTTAACCTCAATTAAGGGAAGATTAATCCTTTCCTCATCAGACTTTAATTCATTTTTGTACAAACGGGAGAGGGCGTCGGCGGGTCCGTTGTAAATTCCCTTCTGAAAAACAAGCTTTGCTTCCAGGGAGGAAAGAAACACAAGCCAACGGCCGATGCGACCTCTATTGTTCTTTTTGGTGTCCAAAAGCAAAAGTGGGTAGTGGTCCGTCACAATTGTGACGCTCTGGGCTTCCACTAGGTGACGCCACTTTTTCAGAGCATGTACTGCCGAAAGAAGTTCTCTCTCGCTCGTGGTGTACCGAGCCTCCGCGTTTGAGAGTTTGCGAGAAGTCATGTCAACGGTAACATACGAGTCATCTTTGTCGGACTTCTGGGCCAAAATTGAACCAATACCAGAGCCAGATCCGTCACAAAAAATTATCCAAGGCTTAGTTAGATCTGGGTGCGCGAGAATTGAAGCTTTCAACAGAGCACTTTTGATGTCGTTAAAAGCCTCATCTTCTCGACGCCCCATACGAATTCATGGTCTTTCTTTAAAAGATCGGTAAAAACCGAGCACCAATCTCCATACCGATAAATGTAACGCCTGAACCACCCAGAGATGCCCAGAAATTTTCTGACATCCTTCACGTTTCTTGGCGTTGGCCAAGCTTGGACTGTGCGGACCTTCACTGAGTTCCCTTTAACACCGTCGTCCGTCACGAGATAACCCAGAACCAAGAGTTCTTTGACGCAAAAGTCTGACTTTTTAAAATTTACCGCCATGCCTTCGTTAGCCATCATTTTAAACATGGCTTCTAAGCCTAGCAGGTGCTCGTGCCATAACCTGTTGGCTAACCCAACGTCGTCAACGTAAGAACTGCACCCGTATTGACGGATCGGTTCGACTGCGTTTTAATAGCGCGGCAGAAATTTGCCCCGCTATTGCGTAAACCGAACATACAACGACGAACAAGATATTAGCACTCGTGCGTGACGAATAAGGCGATTATCCCACTTTCCTCATCCATTGGCACGTGCCAATATCCATCCCTTAGATCAACAGATGAGCGGTATCTGCACTGGTGATACCATTCAATGAGTGAATCAATGAGCGGTAGCGGAAAATTATCTCGCGGACAGTTGGCGTTCAACAATTTGTAGTCGATAACAAGACGTTTCCATCTTTTTTGGGTGCAAGAAACACTGGGGAACAGTGTTCACTGTGCCCAGGAACTATGATTCCTTGTTCAAACATATTTTTTACATGCTCATCAACATGCTTCCTGCCTAACCAACTTAGGGGGTACGGCTTCACGCAATTTGAGGGGCCCCGCGAGTGTCAATGTGCATTGGAGGGCAGTGCTTGAACAAAGCTGTTTTGGTTGAGAAAACATGTCGGTAAGAAAGAAACAAAATTTCTCTTTTTGTTCAGCGTCTAACACCACAATGCCTTCAACCTTCTCGCTTATCTCCTTCAAGGTAGGGTGAAGCTCGTCATTTGCTAACGTTGTGCCCACTGAGGGTGGCAGGTCGCAAAAAGGATTTCATCTTAAAGGGTAGGTCCAACCGCGATGGGGCGCCCAATACCAGTAGTTACTTTTAAAGTTTAATACAAGGCCTGACCACGTTAAAAAGTCCGCACCCAAAATAATAGGCTGAATAGCATTTTCCAAAAGAATTAAAGGGTGTACAAATTTTCTAGTTTTAATTTGAAACTCAACATGAAAATAGCCTGGACAGGTCGACCACCTGCCATCGGCTAAATGAACTTTAAATTCATGTCTGTGGTATTTGAACCCCATTGCGGTCAGATCCGATTTTAAACCCAAATAAATGAAACTTAAGGATGACCCCCCCATCTACTAAGGCGTCTGCAGTTTCACTACCTAACCGAACCGCAACATAACCACAAGGTGCACTCTGCGGTTCAGCAGGTCCTTGAACCACAACAGGAAGGTCATCATAATTTAATTTTTGTCTATCAGGATTTTCGTTGCTTAATGGAATTGAACGTGGGTCATCTGGTCTTGGTTGGGACCCATACCAATTTTTCCGAATGGAGGACGCACCCTTACCAACCCTTGAAATGCGCCTTACACGTTTGGGAACTCAGTGGCGTTGGGGTTCAAACCGGGGGTTGCTTGTGGAATTTGACTAAACGAACGTTTATTTCTATTTTCTTGCCACATAGCTATTTGTTCAGGGAAAGTTTGCCAACATTTTTCTGCAGTGTGCTCCGTTTTAAAACATGTACTGCAACTGATTACTTGGCATTGTTTAACCACATTTGGCTGCTGTGCTGTTGCCTCTACTAATTTTGAGTTTACCTGAGCAGCATTTGTTGGCGCTGAAGCGAAAGAACTTTCTTCAACTTGTTTTGGGGTTGTTTCAGGCAAATTTGCAGCTTGATTTAAGTTAGGCTGTTGCACAGCATGTAATTGTCGGCCTTGCTGATTTTGAAGTTGAAAGGGTTGAGGATTCGAAAACATTTGCTGAGACACATTTTGGGCAACTTGCTGTCTGTAATTTCGATCACCAAGTGTACCAGAATTTAGATTTGCTAATAAGTTTGGCAGGCTTACCCTACTTAACCTAAGAGTGTCCCCAAGAGTCTTAGTATGTTGGCAATCTGAAGCATCATGCCCTGTGGAGTTATGTAAAGGGCAAAATTTCATCTTTGCATACCCGGCCTGCCAACTGAGATGCTGGGGCAGAATGGGTTGGTTAGGTGTGCCCTGAACAAATTATAGACCTAGTGGTCCAACCCCCACAGTATTGACCTGGTTGCTAGATAAGTTGGTTTTCGGAACGTCTAGAAACATTTCTATCGAGCTACAATGGTTAAAAAATTTTACAGTGTTATTAAAATTTATATGAGCTACGTAGGGTCTTAGGCTGGTTTTAAGCCTCATTTCAAGATTCCAATCTTTGCGGTCGTTGACCAAGTGTCATCTAGCTGTGAAAGAATGGCATGACATCGCGTATAGAAAGAAAGGAAAGATTCATTTTCGGCCTGAACAAGTTGACGTAAATCGTCGATTAATCTGTTGTTTTTTGCATCTGGGTGGAAGTATGACAAAAATTTTCCACAAAATTCCTCAAACTGACTAAATGGCTGGTTTATTACAAACCAGTCGGCAGCCTCACCCGACAGAGTGTGAGGAACGCAGTTTTTTAAGTAATCAAGATCTGAATGACCTTTCATTAACTTCAAGCGTTTAAATTCTTTAACGTATGTGCATGCTGATATTGGACTCAAAATACCAGCATAAGTTGGCAATTCTAACGGTTTCAAAGTCAATTCAGGGAGAGTCGGAACTTTAGTCTCTGACACAATTGGCGGGGAAAATTCAGTGGTTGACTGCCGTGGTGGGGGGGGGGGTGGAATTTGTTTAACCCCTGGCGCAACGAAATAATTCTGTGGGAGAAACTCCATATTTTGTTTGGGTGCTAAAGTTGGAAGTGCAGACCCTGGCGTTATTTGAGTTTTTTCACTAACTGCTGTCAGTTGCAACACTAAACTGTCTATCTTATTTTTTAAGTCGTGTATTATTCCGTGACAAGAACACTGTTTACTATCCAAAGAACCAACTGAGCTAGCAGCCGATGTACGCTTTACATTAATAGGCAATTAAGTTTCCTTCCCTTTTAATGGAACTTTGCAACGTGCACCCCCACTTACAGTTTGGTGAATATTTGCTAAATTTGGTAACATAAGACTATTTACATCAGTTGGGTTAGAATAATCTACGTTTGCTTGTCTTACATTTACATAACGGGAATTCAATTCTTTTTTTGCAAGGGGCTTGTAAAATTTGGGTTCGCTCGGAAAAATCTCGTTGGAATGCACTCATTACTTGAGACAAATTGGGATTGAACTGTATGTTTAAACGGGCGTGCATAACTAATCTTACGTTTATCACATTGCACAAAGCCCATACTTAACGCATTGTAACCAGCTACGGTTTCATCACCAATAACGTTTTGACTCTTATTAATCTCAGAGTTGGGAGGAACGACAATTTTCGATTGTCTAGTTACAGGGGGACTAAGGTCATCAGAAACATTTAAAGTATCAAATTCTGAAATGGAGCTACTTATATTTACCCATTGCGCACACCTCTGCTTGAGTTCGACCAGTTTGTCCAGCTCAGGTTGAGTTTGTTCAGAATGTCCTGGAACGAAAGGCAGCGGAATTGAGGCACTTGGACGGACCACGGACTTGGGTCTTGTCATGTCGTCCTCCATCCTTGGGCCCAACATCAGGTTCGGATCTGGGGATCTAGGTCTGGTCGGACTCTCTTCCATAAGCCTTCCTGGTCCTGACGAGTACAAAAGTGGGGTGTTCGGGTTTCTTCTCGAAGGGTTCGGAGGCTCTGAATGTCCAAGGAGTGGTCCCAAAAATTTTATGTGAGCAAATGTTTTCTCAGCTTCTTGTAAATATCCACTGTGACTTGATTCAAGGATCGGCGTTTCAAACTGTAATTTGCTTGACAGTTCAAAAGGGAGTGGAAAATGTGGAAATGAACTTGTTGCCGAAATATTTACGTCACGAGGGCTGGATAAGACGTTCAGTGTTTTGACTAAATTGGGTGGGGTTTACCCTGGTGGTACGTTTCGAAATTTCTAAAAAATTTCGTCGTGCCGAAATTGAACGAGCTGAAGTTTGAATATTTTGGGCAGTTTCTTTTTCAGGAGTCTCTTCATGCCCATGTTTGGTAGAACCGCCTGCGGATCCAGCCGACTCCCCTCTTGAGACGTTTGCTGACTCTGGTGGGGGGGGGCCGGCCCCGCCCCCCCCACCACCACCACCACCACCACCACCACCACCTGCCTCAGTCGGCTGTGGGTTTCCGGCAGTTGCTTAATATGGAGTCCCTCACAAGAAAAGGCGGCCAACCAATTGGTGTATCAAAGCCGCTCCCCGCACGATCCAACTATGTCTAAGGTTTTCTTCAGGTCAACGGGGAAAGGGTCCCCGTCCAAGAAGCGGTACTCGACATTCCCAGAGGCAGAATATTTCCCGGAGAAAATGAACCTCGAATTGGACTCTTCACTAAGGACACCCCAGTTCATTCGGTGCCAATGCAACAGTTCGACAAAGACGATATTCCAGACAGTGTGTGGTATTCAAAGTCGATTTCCATGAAACATCTCCGAAAAATTGGATGTTTGTGCTTCATTCAGATGCAGCATATGCGCAAACTCGCTTGCAGACCTCTCATATTCGGTATCAACGGCAGCCCTGAAGACGTTGGTGGCGGAGGTTTCTTCTCTCAGGGAAAACCAGACGGTGAAACAGTGCCTCCACATGATGAAAAGGGCGTCGTCGTTCCAGAGAGACAGCCTTAACTGGTACTCAAGACTGTTGCTCAACTCTGTCTTCCGCAAGAGGGACGCTCTCCTAGAATCCGCGGCAAACACCCCCACAGACGTGGCAGGACAGTTGAGGTTAACCCCAATACACGGATCGACGGAACTGTTCGGTGGCAAACTCCTCCAACCCGCCCCTGAACTGAGGGAAAAGACCAAGCCATAACCAGCGGGAACCCTACCCCCAGGGGGAACAGGGGGAGGGCGAGATCTGCAATCAGGATTTATGCTCCTTACCCACACTACAACCAGGAAGGAAGAGGAAGGGGACTGGGCAGAGGAGAGAAGAGGACCGACCTGCAGCCCTTTCGGGACACCCCCACGCATCTAAGAGGCAGAGGTCAACATCGGGGAAGAAGCTTCTTCCGAGGGAGAGGACGGAGAGCCGGCAGCAGAACTTGACACCCAATCGGAACGGTTTCTGTCCATTCACCGGCAGGTGGGGGGAGATTGGCGAAACACCTCGCCGGCTGGAAGGAGACGATCGAGTTCGGCTACTGCCCCCCCTTTTCGTCGGCCCCAAGACACACGGACAAGGCCCCAGATTGGAGAACCAGGAAGGCACGAATGGAGAGCTTCGCAACGAAGTGAAAAGCTTCTCCGAAAGGGCGCAATAGAGAGATGTCAACTGGGACTCCAAGGGCTTCTGGAGCCCGGTGAGGGTCATCCCGAAGAAAGGAGGGGGCACCTGCCTGATCTTCAATCTTTGTCTGCTAAACAGCCACATTCAGAAGGAGTTGTTCAAGACGGAAACAATCGGGAAGATACGAGAAGCGCTGAGGGATGGGGAATACACTGTGTCTTTGGATCTAGAGGATGCCTACCTCCACGTCCCTCTACACCCGAACGTGAGGCACCTATTCAGATTCGTGTGCGAAGGGGTGTCGTATCAGTTTTCAACACTACCGTCCGGGTCAACGGCACCACACTTTTTCACCCGTTTGCTACGCCCGTACTCGCGGTCCTACATCAGGAAAAGACGAAAGCGCACGCTTACATAGACGATTGGCTGCTCCGTCACTTGTCACCACTTGTCACCGCACCGGCTCTTGGATCAGATGGATCGCTGCGTGCGTTTGTTCCGGAAGTTAGGACAGGGCGTCAACAAGGAAAATTTCAGACTCGTTCCGAGTCGGTCGTTCATCTTCCTTGGAGTGGAGTTCGACTTGACCACGAGCAGGATTCGGCCTTCGCCCGAGAGGATAAGCAAGACCATTGCGGCGGTGAGAAGACTACCGAACAGGTCCGAGACATCCGCAAAGGAGCTGGCGTCAGTAATAGAAATGCTAGATTCCAACGCGACACTTGTTCCCCTGGGCCAGTGGAGAGTGAAGCCTATCCACTGGTTCAGGAAGGTGGAATGGAACCCGAGGGTGTCATGGGAAGATGTGGTGCAACTTTGCAACCTCTTAAACATGGAGTGGTGGACGTCAGCAGAAAACCTTCAGGCAGGGGTGCCACTGAAAGTGGCAAGACCAGAAGAGCTCCTTTTCTCAGATGCTTTGTCAACAGGATGGTGAGCTCATCTGGGAAAGTAGACTGTGGCAGGGATGTGGACCGAGGAGGAGAGCGGGTTCCACATCAACGTTCTAGAAGTGAGGGCGGTCAGGTATGCGGTTCACGCTTGGAGAACATAGATTTCGGGCATGGACATCGGGGTCATGTCCGACAACTCGACGGCAGTTGTGTACATCCATCGGGGATGGGGGACACATTCCAAGACCCTGATGCAGGAAACGTCCCTACTGTTGCAGCTTTGCGAAGATCACAACATTACACTAATCCCCAGGCACATTCCGGCGAGGCTCAACGTCTGGGCGGACGAGCTTTCCAGGAGGAACGAGATACCGACGACAGCGTGGCGACTCGACCCACAGTTATGCAAGGGACTGTTTGTTTGCAAGGTGGGGAACCCCCGTAGTAGACCTGTTCGCAACAAGGAACAACACGCAGCTGAACAGTTTTGTGTCCCCTTTCCCGGACCATCTTCCCTGGGCAACGTACGCTCTGGTGGGATGAACGCCTACGCCTTCCCACCATTCTGTCTACTGCAGCTTGTGTTGAACAAGATCCGGGAAGAAACAGGTTGCTTCATTCTCATTGCACCATTGTGGCCCGCTGCGATGTGGTTTCCAGATCTCCTGGATCTTGCAAAAGAGGATCCAATACTACTGCCACTGACCCCCCTTTTCCTCTCTCAGAACCGGGGGAGGACGATTCACCTGTTGCCGGAAGTGCTTCATCTTCACGGGTGGAAACTATGAAGGGGCACTTGCTTCAGGAAGGATTCTCTGAAGACGTGGCTAACAGGCTCCTGCAGTGCATCAAAGTGTCGACGGTAAAGATGTATGAAGGAAAATGGAAAAGATGGTATAGGTGGGCTAAGAGCCATGGGTGTGACCCCTGCAACCCCTCAGTTTTCTTGTGGTCACAAGTTCTGGAGGAACTTTTTCAACAAGGCCTGACCCCCACATCCATCAAAGGGTATCGTGCTGCAGTGAACTCCGTCCTGACCTGCATGGGCAGGTCGTCAGTCGGAACAGACCCAAGGATCTCACAACTTGTAGCAGCGTTCGAAAAGGCTAAACCCAAGACAAAGATACTGTTTCTGCCGCTGGTACTGGCCAGCCTAACAAGGCCGCCTTACGAACCCTTGCATGCGGCTACCACGGCCTTGTAACAGCGGACGCTACGACAGCTGAGGTGCTTGTAACGCCCCCGGTTTCCTTGGTTGACACGGAGTTTTAAGTTTATTAAGTTTAAGGTTTTCGGTGATTATAACGACTTTTACAATATAAGCACAGTTTGGGCTACTGTCCCAGCATGGGAAATGAAGCGTCGGTGTCCTAATTAAAGGGGCCTAACCTTAACACTACTGGTAATTTACTCCCACCAACGGTGGAATTAAGTTAACTGTTTAACGGAGGATAAAAGCTAAAATGGGCTACATATTTATTTTATACTCACTAGCAAACGAACTGAAGTTTAAAACTCCAGGTTTTATTTTGACAACAGTAATATATAAAGGGCACTTTACATTTATGTTTACTTGAACAGCTTTTGAATAAAGTATTAAAAGCAACAAAGCTTGAATTTACAACAAGAAATTCACATATTCAGACAAAACGACAACTTGTGTTTTGAATAAGGTTCACATTTTCAGGTTGGAAACTGTAATACTGAGTGCTCCCGGAGGCACCCGCAAAATTAAACAGCGTCTGCAAGTTACAATTTATCTGACAGTATGTTTCAACATCCTAGAAGATCAACCGTCCCACAGTTTTGTTTTTAAGTGCTTTAGACAAAAGATCAACCCTCCCGGAGGTTTGTTGCTAAAAACTCCTAAAATTATAAAAGCCTCGGCTTGATTATAAAGTAAACATTGAAGTTATGTTTCTAATGAATCTTACACAAAGATCAAACCGTCAGTTGTTTAGATTAAAGTTAAATTTAAAGAGTTTCGGTTTTTAGTAAGAGAACCTCTGACGTTATGGGCGTGGGGGACCAGAAATGCCGATGACGTCACCACCCATAATTTTCTCTAGCTAGAGTTTAAGTTAAGTTTTGAACTATGAATTTAGAATTAGGGGGTCCTAAGTTAAACTTACAAAAGCTAAACTAATAACATACGAACCACTACCATTTTGTCCGGCATGGCATCGTCGGACATGGCGTGACCCTTCTAGCTTTGAGATCTGTGAGCTGTGCTGACTGAGCTGTAGAGGGAGGGCAACTGGGGCTTTTTATGCTGGAGCAGCTGATTTTGGTTGCAAAAGTGCGGACGCCGAGGAGAGTTGCGGGGGCCTGATTGGTGGAGGGCCAGGAGAACAATGGAAAAGTCGGCAAAGCAAAGGGTTTTGGTGCAGAGCCGCTTGGAGTGACTGGGGCATGGAAAAACAGGCCAAATTGAGGTTAACTCAAGTGAACTTTGGGAAGAGGCCTTTACATTAAAATATTGACTGTGGGTTGAATATTTACAGGAGTACTTTGTGAAATGGCTCTGGTTAAAGCTTAGTAGTTTGGCTTGGGTAATGAATAAATCACTACTATTAGATTTTACAAGCTTTAACTGTAAACTGCAGTATTATACACCACAACTAGGTTGGGGGGGGGGATACGGGAGTTTTTATAGCCGAAGAAAATATACATTACCTTATTTACACTAGCAGTTTTTCCCTTTGAGCTATTGTATCCCTAGAAGTTGAAGTTGCTTTCCCTGCCTGGCTCGTACTCTACTACGCATGCGTCGGGCTTGTCCATATAAACCCTTGCACAGCTGCGTTTACCATCATTTCTCCTAGGGCGTTTGCCACGTGCGGTCACTCCTGAGCTATCCCCGATCCGCCACCGCTTACCTTCCATCCGCGGTGGTTGCCGTCCTATCCACCTTTTCTTCTCTAGCAGCCACGCTGTAGCGGTCGAAGCTACGACTGTCGAGGTGCTTGTAGCCTCGCCGACATCAAGATGGTTTTGACCTTTAAATTACTATTTGCGGTGGCGGTTTTTACTTTCCAGGAAACAGCACACATGTACTACTGGCCCACTATGGTTAACAGAGAGTCATTGGTCCTAACTGTAGGCTAACTAGTCAACTTTAAAGTGGGGTATTCGCTGCCACCAGGTGGGTGGTTAATTGCAGTCCTGACTTTAAGTAATAAGTGGTTTTCTTAATTAATTAAATCTAGCAATTAATCGTACTAGTAAACAACTGGTGTTTCACAAACTCTTGGTTTCTACTTGCCGTGAAAAATACATTACCCTATTATTAGCATTCTCCTTCTCTCAATGCTGTTTCAACTAGAGATAAAACAAGTTCTTCCGGTCCGCTAGCTACCACGCATCTCTACTGCGCAGCCTCCATCGTTTACAAGTTGAGGCGGAGCGGCAGAGCTCACTTTTTCTTCTCTAGCCGCCACTCTGTTCACTTCCGGAATTAACGCTGTGCTTACCGTCCGCTCCAGCACTAGCTATCCGTATCCTTATTCGCATCCACCTGGAGGATGCCACGAGTAAAGGGGACGCTAAGGGAATCCCCCCTTCCTCGTTCATCCGCCTCTCCTGTTCCTTCGCCTGGCGCGAACGTGGGGATCCTCGAGATCTCTACTGAACTGGACATGTTGGGGCCTCCTCATCCGCTGCTCTCGGAATCCCTTCCTCAGCAGTGCAACACGGCCGCCACATCCCCTATCCCATGCGGCCAGCCGGCACCGGCGTCGGACCTTCAATCCTTATCCTCTGAGCTCGCTCGCACTAAGGGGCGTTACGCTCGACTGCATAATAACCTCCGCTTCGCATTAACCGCGAGCAAAGGGATGCAAGGGAATATCCTTTTCCCCTTATCTCGCTAACCAGCCTCGTTAAGTCCCGGCTGCTTATCTGGATCCTCCGCACGCTGCCATCCCTCGGAACGATCGTTCCTTGTTTTGGCCGACAAACTCACGTCTGCGTTGCGTGCGGACAATGGGTGCGTCCGTTCAGCCTAGCGCCGATCCTCGTCCTCAGTCCCCCTGACCAGGAGCTGCCTCCGCGCCACGTTTCTTGGGATGGACTGCTTCGTTGCCTTCTGTCGGCCTTCACCTCTCCTCCCTACAGCATTTACCTGCTATTTTCTTTTAACAGTGCTATATCTCGTCCGTCTGCGCATCCTATTGCGCCGTCTGCATTTCGGATTTTTCTATCCTTCGCCTCCGTCCTCCTCCCTTCGCCATCCGCATCCGCTCTCTACTATTCCTCTGACTGCGGCGGTTCATGACCTCATTGCGACTGGGTGGTGGGCGGATCATCTCGGTCACCAACATGCCTCGTCTTCGGTCCGCCTTCCCACTGTGCACTGCTTCGGCACCGCCCCATTGGGATGGACCCTTTCACTACCTGCCGGTTTCTGTAACAGGGGGATAGTGTCCCTCATTCTATTGCGCGGACCTTCTTTCAGCTTATGCTGTCTCCTCTTTTTGAAGTTATCCAACTTTCTGGATGTACACTCCGGCCCTCGGACGACCGTTTAGCCATCCTCCCATGTAGTACGGAGGATATACCTAAAATTGTGCATTTTTTTCATAAAAGCATGAAACTTGGCAGGAATGTTGTTTACATCAAATTAAGAATTTTAAGCGTTGTAGGCATTCTCCTAAAGTGCTATAAGCCGCCATATTGGAAAATGGCGGCCCAATTGTCTAAAATCTTGCATTTTTATCATAAAAGCGTGAAACTTGGCAGGAATGATGTTTACTTAGAATTATTAAGAAGTTAAGCGTTGTAGACATTCTCCTCAATCGCTATGAGCCACCATATTGGAAAATGGCGCCCAAATTACTTGTTTTCCATAACTCTGAAAAACAGCCCGAAATAGGCATGTTTAAGATTTTCTGAAAGGCGGCGATCTATTCTTTCCATCAATCCTAACCGAAATTGTTTAACTTAGATCGCGACCGTCCTACACCCATTTAAAGGTGAAGAGGTAATGGCGTAAGCGCATGATGATTTTCGAATTCAAAGTGCTCTTGCGAGCCCTGTAATAGCCCGAAATGGACATGCTTAGGATTTTCTGAAAGGTACGAATCTATTCTTTCCTTCAATCCTAACCGAAAATGTTTAGCTTAAATAAGAATACAAATGTGAGCATTACAATGGTACTTTGAAATTGAAACTAGATGCTACACCAATTACAGCTACACATTTAAACGGGTGTTAAGACGGTCCCTCTTGAAGCGAAACAATTTTTGGCTAGGATAATGGAAAGAATAGATTGCAACCTTTCAAAAAATCCTAAGTATGTCAATTTTGGGCTATTAGAAGGCTTGCAAGCGCACTTTGAATTTGCAAGTCACTATACGCTTTCGCCGCTATGCCATTCTTTAAATGAGTGTAGGACAATTCCTACCTAAGTTAAATAATTTCGGTTAGGACTAATGGAAAGAGTACATCCCCACCTTTCAGAAAATTCTAAGCATGTTCATTTTGGGCTATTAGAGGGCTCGCAAGACCGCTTTGAATCGAAAATCAACATACGCTTTCACTGCTATGCCTTTACCTCTTCACCTTTAATAGCTATAGAATGGTCTCTATCTAAGTTAAACAATATCAGTTAGGATTGGTGGAAAGATTAGATCGCCACCTTTCAGAAAACCCTAAGCATGTCCATTTAGGGCTATTAGAAGGCTTGCAAGAGCACTTTGAATTCTAAAATCACCATACGCTTTTGCCGCTATGCCGTTATCCCTTCGCCTTTCAGTGGGTGTAGGACGGTCCCTACCAGGTAAAAAAAACTCGGTTTGGATTGATGAAAAGAATAGATTCCACCCTTTCAGAAAATTCGAAGCAAGTCCATTTCGAGCTATTAAAGGGCTTGCAAGCACTTAGAACACGAAAATCACTTGAAATATATCGCTATAAATGCTAAAGTGGTCAGAACGAGTTCGAATGCACAAGTCGTCAAGGCCAAGGCCTGAAGAAGACATCTGAGGGATGTCGAAAATTTGCAGAGTGAATTTAAGCGAATTTTTTGGTGTTCTTTTTGTGACGAAACGAAAATCACTATAACAACCAATTGAAAAAAAGGAGTGTCCGTCTGAATTAAGGGTGATAATACTTGAAATACGATTGTGTGGTTGAAGGGTTGCTCTTACGTAAAAGATGTATAATCCATTTCCTGTCCAGAATTGTGTGCTGAACGTCTTTGCTTCACTTTATGCTTATGATTTGTTGACGGTAAAGGAGTTACAGCCAGAGAACCGTTTAGGGGACAGTAAGTCACCCCCTCCCCCGCCCCCTCGGGGGGTTATTGAACTTGCTATCATATAGCTTTTTTTTCCCAGTTACCCTTCATGTGCATTCATACCATACTTAACGCTTTTCACAAAAAGTGAACAATTCCATCAATTTTGAGCACTATAAAAAACCTGTTATTTACATTACGGCATACTATGCATGATTCATTCATACCACTTCCAGTAATTACTCCTGGTTGTGTTTAGTATATCATTGGAAATGAAATGTCAAGAGGAACAATAAAGGCAGGGGACGTAATTTCGCTAACTGTGAAAGAGAATTCAAAGTGTCGTATTCATATGTCATTTTGAAAAGAAAATGGCGTCTTTTCACTAATACAATAGTATCACTTCTGGTAGTTACTTCCGGTTATGTTTGGTATCATTGGAAAGGATATTTTAAGAAGAACAATAAAGGAAGAGTTTATAATTTTGCTAACTGTGAAAGGGAATTCAATGTTTCAATAAGTAACATTGAAAGTGTCGAATTCGGGAAAATAGCCTGTTTCCATTAATCATATCCACCCAAAACCAAAACTGGTATAAGAGAAGCTACCGAGTTCCTAAAAAGGGTCGGCCTTTGAAAGTAGTGATATCATCCAACCAGGGAAAGGCCGCCAAGGTTAATCCTATTAGCCAAGTTAATCGCATCTACTAATAGTTCGAAAGTTAAATAAAAACGAAAATTTTAACATAGCTTAAAATTAGTTTTTACTATCCTAAAATACTCACCTTCAGTAATTCATGCTAAAATCACTGATTTTGGCTTATCATTGCCCAAAAGCAAAAATAAAATCTATTTTTGTCGTCTCCGTGAGTTTTCCCCTCTGCCCGCCAGGCGCGCCACTGTGTCTACACACAGATGCGGCCGCCATGTTGGCTAATCCTCACATTCGCTTATCAAACCTTTCTGTTCAGCGATTGCGGGGTGGCGGGGGGGGGGGGTTACATTACTGAAGGTGAGTATTTTAGGATAGTAAAAACTAATTTTAAGCTATGTTAAAATTTTCGTTTCTTACTATCTGCAAAATACTGACCTTCAGTAATTCATGCTGACTTTGTCGCCCTGGTGGCGAGCGCTGAACATTCCCTGAAAACTATACATTAAAAGAACTACAATTATGCACCATGTTATTAGAAAATGGTCGCACCAGCTACCCACCTTTTACACTGTGTGCATCCTTTTCTCTCTTCATTTTCCGCCATTCTCGTGACCGCCTCCACCACTGTGTTGGCTGTCCATTGAGTTTGGTGACTTGAGCCTGTGTGCTAGTTTTCCTGCTTGTGGTTTGCTTCCACCAGGATGCACACTGTGATCCACCACCTCGTTCCCTCACGGGTTGAACCTCTGTCCAGCCACCACGTGTTCTCTGATCACTGCGGCGCCACTTTCACTACTAGTGTCACGGAGGTAGTGGCTCACAAAGGTGTTCCGGTTGTTCCATGCGCAAGCTGCCACCACCTCGTCCAGTGGCGTCCCACAGCCGTATGCCCATGATGCTGCGAGGGCCCTCAGTTCATGTGCTCTTATGTTGCGAGGAAGATCCGCGCAGTCCGCTCCCAACTCGTATGCCCTCCGAATTACCGCGCAAATCCATTTTCCCAACTTGAATGGCGTCACTGCTTTATGGACGGTTCTGTTGAGCGCCTCGTCCATCTGCAGGAACAAATGCGTTGGGCTAGTATCCTCTATCGCTGGTGTCCCTTCCTCCGTCCGGACCAAGTAGTGGCGAAGTGCTCGAATTGGGCATTGTAACCTTTCTTCGTCACCTGTGGGAACCAACGGGCCTAGGGCAAGGATCGTGACCGGTTTAGGAGCCACATCCGGTCTCGAGTTCTTCGCCGTGAAGTGTGCTGGGAAGGACAGAGAAACCTTCGACCAGTTCCTGGTGAAACGAATATGGTTCGGCCCCCTAGAAAAAGCCGCCACCTCACTCTGCCTCGCTGCCGATGCTAGTGCTATCAGGAAAACCGTCTTCTGGGTAAGGTGTAACAAAGACGCCTTCCGAAGTGGTTCGTACGGCGGACTCGACAGGGAGGTTCCACTTGGGAAACAGTGTTCGTGTCCACGGTCTCGCTTGGTCAAAACCAAGCATGACTTTCGACAGCAGTTGGTTTTCCACCACTTCCTTTTGCCCCAGGCATGACAACACAGAATTAATCGCTGACCTGTAACCCTTGATGGCCGACGGCGCTAATCCTTTATAAAAAAGACCTTCCAGAAAGTCTGCAATGTTGAACTCTGACGGGCTACACGGGTCGACGTCCTTGTCCGAGCACCAGCCGTACCACTTCTTCCACTTCGATTCATAGTTCCTTTGCGTCGATTCTTTTAAACCGACTAAGACCCTTTCTGCCACCTCCACGGAGCATCCTTTCTTCTGCAGGTTGATCCTTAAAGTAGCCATCCGTGAAGATGAAGAATCCCAGGATTCTGATGGAGGGTCTGTCCTCTGTGTTGTGATACCACCTCTCCGTGATCGGTAAGGGGACTGGTTCCTCTCTCTTGAGTTCGAGCAAGTCTGGGAACCAGGGTGCCGCTGGCCAGAAAGGTGCCACCACAATGAATGTCCCGTCGGACTCCCTGATCTTGTTGATCACAGTCTGAAAAAATGGCTAAGTCCCACAGCAGGTCAAACGGTCGGGGCTCAAAAACTGGTCGTGTAAACTTGATGAAGCATCGAAAAAGGTGGGAATGCGTATGCAAACATTCCCCCCCACGGAATGGACAGCGCGTCGGTCGCCCACGCCTGTGGGTCTGGAAAAGGGGAGACGTATGCTGACAGTTGGTGGTTGAACCGCGTTGCAAACAGGTCCACCACTGGTTGTCCCCATTTTTCGAACAAAGCCTTGCAAATCTTCTTGTTGAGCATCCATTCCGTGGTCGGGATTGTCTTGGCCCTCGGCAGCTCGTCCGCCCAAACGTTTAGCTTCCTCGCTATGTGTCTGGGCACTAGTGTGATGTTGTTTAGTTCGCAGAAGATCAACATTGCTGTCGCTTCTTCCATCAAGGCTCTCGAGTGCGTGCCGCCTCCCTTGCGCACGTAGGCTACCGCTGTCGAGTTGTCCGACATCACCCCAATGACTTTGTGAGCTACGACATCTTTCCACTCGTGAAGGGCCTATCATACTGCTCTCAGTTCCCGTAGATTGATGTGGAGTTCTATCTCTTGACTTGACAAGGACCCCGCCGTATGTGCACCGTCTAGGTGGGCTCCCCATTTCGTCGCTGAAGCATCCGAGAACAGCATCTCCGGAGTCGGTTCCCTTGTTGGCACCCCTCGTTCCAGTGTGGCAGGCGTCAGCCACCACTCCGCACACTCTCTCGGAAAATGCTGCAGGCTTATCCAGTCTTTCCAGCTCACTCTCGGATACCACTCTTCCTTCTTGAACCAGTGGAGGGGCTTCACTTTCCACTGGCCCAAAGGTACTAACTTTGCGTTTGAGTCCGCTATCCCTATGGCCGATGCCAATTCCTTTGCGGTTATTCGTTCTCTCTGGAGGAGCATTTGCATCGCCGCTCTTGTGCTTGCTATCCTCTCTTTGGATGGTCGCACCAGCCCCATTCGAGTGTCTAACTCCGCTCCGAGAAACACGAAGACTTGTTGAGGGGTGAACCGGGATTTCTTCACATTGATGCCAAGTCCTAGCCGTCTGAAGAGTGAGGCGCACAGGCGTAATTGTTGCGTCAGTTCTTCTGCCTGTCGGTGCCTCACTAGCCAGTCGTCCAAGTAGGCGTGCACCCGAATTTGTTTGCGATGCAGTTCGGCCAGCACAGGTTTCATGACCCTGGTGAACACTTGAGGCGCCGTGGCCAGTCCGAATGGGAGTGTCATGAACTGGTAAGAAATTCCTCCCACAACCAGACGAAACAAGTGTTGGACCTCCTTGTGTAGCGGTATGTGTAGGTAAGCATCCTCTAGGTCGATAGATGCTGTAAATTCTCCCAGTTTGATTGCTTGCCTGATTGTTTCTATAGTTTCCATTTTGAAATGCTCTACGAAGATGTGAGAGTTCAATTTCTGGAGATTGAAAATGAGTCGTTTTCCGCCGCCTTTCTTCAAGATCACCCTCGCCAGGCTCCAGAAGCCCATGCAACCCGGCGGTGAACGAATCAGAGCCTCTTTCCTTACTAGGGCGTCCACTTCCTCCTGCAATCCCTTGTTTTCCGCAGTCCCTTCCATCCAGGCTGGTGGCCTGTCTGTCAGCACTGGATGGGAGGAAAATGGAGGATAATACCCGTGTTGGATGGTATCCAGTACGAAAAAGTCTTCTGTCAGTAGTAGCCACTCCTCCAGATGCTTCGATAATCTTCCCCCCACCCGACGGTGAAACGGGAGAAGATTCAGCTGGTGATCGTCACTGACGGCTCGACCTCCTTCCCCTTCCTCTGAAGGAGCTTCTTCCCCGAGCAAAACCTGCGTTCCCTCTCCTGCTCTGGGGGGGGGGAGGGCAGGTGGTTCTCGAAAGGGCGTGGAATCTGAACGCTTGTCACTCGTCGAAGCCTTCCGTTGTACCCCTTTCGTTTCTCCTGGTCCGAAGCTCTGTCCTCTGAAGCTGCCAGTAAATCTTCCGAATGGCCGCCTACCTCTTTGTTGGGGAAAGGACCCCCCTGCAGCAATGGGCGGTTTCGTCTTTTCCTTGAGATCCGGAGCCAGTTCCAGCAGTTTGCCATCGAACACCGCTGATGACGCATGAATCGGGAGCAGACGCAATTGTCCCATGACATCAGTGGGGATGTGGGCCGCCGACTCTAGGAGGGCATCACGTTTCCTAAAAACCGAGTTGAGTAGCAGCCTCGCCGACCAGTTCAAGCTGTCTTTCTGGAAGGACGAGGCCCTCTTCATGAGGTGGAGGCATTCACGCACCGTCTCGTCGTCTCGTAACTCGGGCTTGTTCCGCACCAGTGTTTTGATGGCCGCCGTCGACGCTGAATATACGAGCTCCGCGTGCGAGTTCGCCCGAATCCCACATCTAAGGATAGCCTCGTCTTCGTCGTGTAGGTGGAGAGGTGTACGTATGAACGCAGGTACCTTGAGCACCGAATCCATTTCCAATTCTGCTTTTTCCGTGACATATTCTGTTTCTGGAAAAGTCCTATATCGTTTCTTGGAAGGAGCGCCCTTACCCGTTGACTTAAAAAACATTTTCGTCTTCCTCGGGTCGTGCGCTGGTAAAGGCCTTACCAGGAAAATCGGCTTGTCGTCCCTCCGCGTAAGTGACTCATTATTAAGAAGTTGCCGGAACGCGACAGCAGATTGAGGGAGGTGCAACGGTGCCGCCTTCTTTTTGCCCGAGTTGGCCAGCGTGTCCATGGGAGGGTCTGCCAGATCTTCCTCCGTTGGCACGGCCTCCTTGCCAAATCTCGTCTCCCTCAGATGTTTGAAGACGTATCCTGCAAACGTCTTCCAATGGATAAACCCCGGCCCTTCTTCGAAGGGATCGTCCTTGTCCGTGGATTCCGGGTTTAGTTCCTCCTCTTCTTGCCATTCCCCTTCCTCTATTTCTTACCCTTCTTCCTCAAAATCATCCTTGAATTCTTCCACCTCCGAAAAAATGTCATCTGCGTGGAATTCCTTTTTGGATTTTTTACACACAGATCCCCACACAGGTTCAGGAACCAGCTGTCTTTTCCGGTCAGCATGTCCCTTTAATGACGGATCAGGCACAGCCAAACCTTGTGAACAACTCTTCAAGGCTTCCCGAAGCACCAATAAGTGTTCTTCCAATTGTGCACGCCCGTAGTCTAACTCTATCCTAGCTGGCGATTGTCGGCGCTGCGGCGATTGTCGGCGCCGTCCAGACTTGCAAGTTTTCGTTGCAGTGCTGCGATCCTTCCTCGACCTACTTCCCGGTGACGCCTGCCCACCGTCTCCGCGACCGGGGGACCGCGACCTGCGGGGCGACCTGCTGCGCCGACCGTCGCTGTGATGCGGCGATCCCCGGCGACTTCCTGCACTCTGGCGACGCGCTGCTCCCAAAATCGCTCGGCGGCGACCTCCCGCCATCCTTAACCCACAGACGCTTAGCCATCTCAAGGAAATTTGCAAACCCGTCACCGTCCGGCGGCGCCCCTCGAGCTCCCTGTTTGCCCTGCTCGGGACGCCCCTTGTCGCCTAGCGATTTCGAGCCCTGTCCCCGTCCGCTCTCCCTTTTCTCGGGCGCGGACTGGGATATTGACACTTTATTACTCCTAACCACCGTGTCTGTCCCTGCGGTCACCTCCGGAATCCTTTCTGTTCGTGTGACAACCGCTAGGTGTGGTCGATGTTCCAGATTTTCTCATCGTATCGCCCACTTTAGCTGCAACTATACCACCATCATTCTGCTTATCGTGAGAAGATCATGACGCTTTGCTTTCTCCACTAATCAAATTCTCACTAGATTTTCCTACCTTTACCCCCTTTGCTACTTAAAATGGGGCAGTAATCGTGTGGCTTTTCTGCGCAACCGAATTGCCCGACTTATGGGTGGCCGAACTACAAGATTTCGACTGCTTTCCCGCGCTCTCCACAGTCAGACTACGATCGTTAATGTGCAATGACACATCCGTCACAGTAGGGATTGACAGTTGCAAAATCGCCCCACCCGGATTATGGGCCTTTAGGAGGTCAGCAAAAGAAGCTAGAAGGTCGGATTTTAAAACTTCAATTTTTGTATCTAACGATTTATTGAGGTCCTTGGTAAGAATAGCTCTAGATTCATCTGCTTTCTGATTAGCTGTAACCGCCGCCATGTTCCTTGCCGCCGTCACGACCGCACCCAAAGAGTTCGGTGTATAAACCGTTTGATCGGACGGATCGAAACTTTCAAAATCCGGCTGCGAAAAATCACTAGGGGTCTCATGAAAAATAGCGGGAGTATCAGGGTCAATCTCCATTAATTTTAAACGATCATCAATTCTTTGCTTACCGGCCTTCTTTTCTTTGTTAACCCGTTTGTTGTCGGTTTTCCGCCATGCACGAAGAACGTGGGTAATGGCCGCTGCCTCGTGTAACGCGCACAAATCACAGAACTTGTTCACAAAATCACACTCCCTACATTTTCGACAGGAAGGGTGCAAATCCTGCGGAGTTTTGACACATGTGCACGATGGATAATTCCCACCTTTAATCTTTTCACGGATCCTAATCTCACTCTCACCCACGTCAGACATTTTTGAGCTCTAGCCAGAAAAAAACACGTTGACGCTTCAACGTGCCCAAGCGAATGTGAGGATTAGCCAACATGGCGGCCGCATCTGTGTGTAGACACAGTGGCGCGCCTGGCGGGCAGAGGGGAAAACTCACGGAGACGACAAAAATAGATTTTATTTTTGCTTTTGGGCAATGATAAGCCAAAATCAGCGATTTTCGCATGAATTACTGAAGGTCAGTATTTTGCAGATAGTAAGAAACTAGAAGATTGCTACTAGCGCTAGTAAGCTTCAAGTTTTCATTTAACGTCTAAAGTATTATTCTGTGCGAATTTGGCCAATAGGATTAACCTCGGCGGCATTTCCCTGGTTGGATGACATCACTACTTTCAAAGTAAGACCCTTTTTAGAAACTTGGTGGCGTTTCTTATACCAGTTTTGGGTGGCTATCACAACTTTCATAGGCCTGTGAATACAAAGAACCCCACGGTCTAATCGTCACCTCTTCCTTTTTTGTCTGGAAGTATTTTGCGTTTCAATCCCATTTTTTGAGCGCACTGGCTGACTAACATTGATTTTTGTTCGCTTTGCTTACTCAATCAGCGCATTCCCCTTCAGTTGCCCCTCCTGAGGTTAGTTTTAATCACGCATTGAAGCTGGAATTGCTCACTCTATCACAATTAATCTCATCTACTTGGCCGATCGTCTACTTGGTGGCATCATACAAGCGTAACCATAAAACTCGGCACATAACTAAGACAAACTACTTTGAAAAAATTTCCTCTTTTCCTACTTGACTGGACCGTTTGCTCACGCCCTGCATTGTGTTTCAAATTTTCCTGGCAATGATAGATTCCCAGTCTCCTTTCTGTTTCTGTTCTGTAACTGTAGTTTAGTTACCATGGTGTATTCACGTACCTTAGCAATCACATACTATAAAACTTGCTGATCACATAATATTTCACTTTCGAAAAATAACATAATATGAAATTCACTGAACAGTATCCAACCAGCAACCAAGGTTAGTTTATTTACCATGTCGTTGATTTTATTTTATTTTATTACCGAAGGAAATCGGCATGTCGTTGAAGCAAACGGTGCAGTAATTGCAAGAATAGTTTTTTTGTTAAATCTCGAGTGAATTGTTGCGGTACATAAGTACTGAAACGTACGCGTATAACACTTAAGCATGTTATAATAAACTGTTGGATAACAATACAAACAATGGTCACAACAATAATTTTGCATTTACGCGCCACTTCAGGGCCACGTGCTTCTAGCTGAAATTCCCATTTTACAAAAAGGGACTCCCCGGTACTACTCTTTACCTGTGTGCCAAAATTTAGATGCGCAAACTTTCCCTAACGAGCTGTAGACATGTTTTTATACCCTATGAGAATTAACATGGGAGACCTGACCTTAGCTAATTCGTTGATTCGTTCAGAAGTTAAGAGAAAAAACTTAATTTGACTGCCATTTTGGCTGCCAATTTCCAATATGGCGTCTCATAGTAATTCAGGAGAATGCCTTCTACGCTTAAAATTCTTAATTTTATGCAAACAACATTCCTGTCAAGTTTCATGTTTTTATGATGTAACTGCACAATTTTAGACTATTGGCTGCCATATTCCAATATGGCGGCTCATAGCAATGCAGGAGAATGCCTATAACGTTTAAAATTCTTAATTTTATGTAAACAACATTCCTGTCAAGGTTCATGCTTCCACGATGAAAATGCAGAATTTTAGACTATTTGGCCGCCATTTTCCAATATGGCGGCTCGTAGCAATTCAGGGGAATGCCTACAACGCTTAAAAGTCTTAATTTGATCTAAACAACAATCCTGCCAAGTTTCATGGTTTTATGATAAAATGCACAATTTCGTCTAATTTGGGGATATATCCTCCAGACTAATGATGATGTTTCCTTTCTTGCATCCCCGCCCGGCGGACATATGCCTCCCTCTCCTCTTCAGTAGGATTGATTTGGCCCCTCCATTGTCCTCCACTAACTACTCCTTCGGTTGAGGATAGAACTCATCCGCCCTCATACGCTGTTATCCCTCCTTCGCGGAGCAACTGCCACGACACCTCCCCGCCTCCACACCTTCCCTCTGGGCAGGCGGTCGTTCGTCCTGCCTTGCCTTCCGCTTCAAGGCTTTGCCTCGGCCTCCGCCTCGAAGCTGCCATCATACCTTCACTTTGATTGCCGCGGGCAAGCGCTTCCCTCCGCATCGCGGGCGGACGCTTCCTTCCGCTGCCTCTCTCCACAGCTCTATCCTCAGTAGCGGATATGCTTCTCGGCCTTGATTAGGCTATGACATCGTTCCGCCTCGACCTCTGCAGCATCCTCTCTCTAGCCCCCGCCTCGGAGGCTACTGTTGTATCCTCCCTTCCTTTGCGGTTCCTTCTGCTCCACGAGCGGACGCCTCCCTCCGCTACCTTTCTCTACAGGACTATCCTCCGTAACGGATATAAACAACAAAAAAAAGTAAACTTGGCATCCCCCAATCCGAATTCGGTCCCCTCCTGCAGCTATGCGCCGGGTTCTTTATATCCCTTCCGACTCAACCAAGTCTCTCTTCTGAGCCTCCACATCCTAGGGTGCTTTCCTTACTGTCCTATGTCGTCTTGCCAAGTATAACAGCTGCCCTCATTCCTACCTGCTAGCCTACAGCACATTGATAGTGTCAACGCCTGCGGTGCAAGAGGTCCTCAGTCCGAATCCCGTAGCTGACTTCCCTCCATCAACACCGTCCACTCGTCCGCTGCCTGATGTGTGTTCTCTCTTCCTGCGTCCCTCCGTCTCTGCGGACGGGGTACAGGGACGTCCGGATAGACAGCTCCTCACTCACCACCTTTTCTGCCAGAGGATCCCTTCATCCGCTGATCCAGGGTGAACTCGCCTTACCTCCGTTAAACCAAGACAGGATGGCTCCCTTCTACCCTACTTTGAGTTTGCCACATCGCTCCCATTGGCGAGCCTTCCACCTGCCACTCTGATTTTAGAGCCGTTTTTTTCCAGCTCAACCGAATACGCCCCGTCCCTTTACCTCTGCTCCGCCTCTGTTTCGTGGCTCCTTACACCTCCGCCTTCGGCCGTCGAGTCCTCCGCCTCCATACATCATGATCCCGCTCACATTCGGTCTACTAAGCCTTCTCATTCATCCTTTATGGACTCCTCCGTCCCTTTGAGGCAAGACTGTTTCCCTGGGCCTCCCATCGGCCCTCCGCCTCCGTCGTCCTTCAACATGCTTCCCCTCACACCTTCTTCTGGGTGATGTGCTCCGCCGATACCTCCACCAGGCAGTCCACCAGACTACCGTCCTACCGCCTGCTCCATCCTCCACGGTAGGGTTGCTCTCGTCGTGTACATCCCTTCACACACGTCTTGCTCGGCGGACAAGCCGCCTCCGGTCTTTCAGCGACCATGGGTCTCTCCTTGTGGTTTTTCCCTCTTGTAACACTCGGCCATCCTCCCCGCAAGTGCAGCTCGGTCTAACTTCCCCGACGTGATCTCAGCAATTGGCCTTATCCTCAATATGTGTCTTCATCCATTGCGCTTGATCCGCCACCCTTCACCACCGCCTTCCGCTCTCTGAATCATCATACCCCTCGATTCCCTGCACGGGGCATCGGGAGGGGGGGGGGGTGACTTGCTCCTTCTGAGCCTGCAGTTCCGCGATCCTTATCCTATTAGACCTCCTTCGTCCTTATCCAATCCCTGCCATTCGGCTGGTATAAACGTGGAACATGGCCTTTCCCCCTGACAAGCTATCCAGGGCGGACACCCGCATTACAACCACCTGTACGAACTAGCTGCTCATCTTCCTTGCTCCCCTCCACGCCACCGCCATCCATGCATCCTCCTGCACAGCCTCTTTCGGTTCCTTTCTCCTAGGTCAATCGTCACGGATGCTCTGGCTGGGAACTCCCACGTTCCTGTATTACACACTACTATCCAACGGTTTGTCAACGTACTCCACCTCTGCATTTGCTACCTCCCGATCCCCGCTCCTCCTCAAGGGACTCGTACAGCGGCCTCCTCCGTTCCTCCCATAAAGGTCCTCTTCGCCCTATCCTGGTTCACCCAATCCTCCGTGATGGCCGCCCTCTTATGGATCCTCCCCTCTCGGGACCAAGGACGATCCTACCATCCAGATCTATCGTCGGTGCGGCTTCACGGGTGGCTACTATCATCCGACTCCAATTATACGGGCGCTATTCAAGGCGAAGCCTCTCGCGTTACCTCCGGGGCCGTACGATCCTCCACCGAAGAAAGGGTTTATAATCCACTGGACATGATAGTTTCATTGATGTCTTGCACACCAGGTCCTTCCAATTGATCCGCCCTTACACAATCTCCTCCGTTTCCCATCCTCCTTCGTTCACAAAGGTTTACGGGGATCCACCTTCCTGGTCTATAGGTCGGCATTACATGCCGTCTTTCAAGCCGCCGGATACATCGCTCTCCTCACAGACCATAAGACCTCCTCCCTAAATCCTCATTCCAACCGGATCGCCCATGTGTCGCCGGGAAGTTTCCCGACTCAGGCCTTTCCATCGTCCTGACAGCCCTGATGACTCTTCCTTCTGAACCTTTGGCCTCCGCACACCTCGGCCACCTCACTACAAGACTGTATTCCTGGTCGCTCTGGTTGCTTGTCTACATTGCAACTGATTACAAGCCCTATCCGCCATGCTGCGTGGTTGTTTCCCCCCACCAGATTTTCAAGGCGTTACCTTCACTCCCGGCTCCTCCTTCGGAGCAAAGGCCCAGGAACCTACTAAACGAACACATCCTTTCATAATACCATCTCTATCCAGTATCCTTCAGGATGATCAAGAAGAACTCTTTGTCCGGTGCAAGCCGTCCGTTTTGATCTATGAGCCTCCCGTCCTATCAAGCGGATCCATGCTCAACTTTCTCTCGCTCAGTAGCTCGCTTCCGCACGGATGATTGGTTCCCGGCGCTATCCTACCGTCTTCGCTTCCCATTACCTCTGGGATATGTCTTCTCCTTCCGATGGCTTGTACCACGTTGGGCCCCTTGTCGGAGCCCTACGAGTACTTTAACCCTTGGACATGCTGTACTCCACTTCGTGTTACAGGTGCCGGTCGCTAGCTAAGGGGACTCCGGTCAAATGGCGCCCGCCGTGACGAAGTCTATGGGAATGCTAATAATTGGATAATGTATTTTTCACGGCAAGTAGAAACATCAAAATTCCAGGATAACCGGGATAATTTTTGTTTCTGTTGCCTATGGAAAAATACATTACCCGGCTTCCCGCCCTCCTCCCCTCTCGTTGCCATTTGGGTAGGATAGAGGTGTCGAAAAAGTGAGCTCTGCCGCTCCACCTCGACTTATATACGATGGAGACTGCGCAGTAGAGATGCGTGGTAGCTAGTGGACCGGAAGAACTTGTTTTATCTCTAGTTGAAACAGCATTGAGAGAAGGAGAATGCTAATAATTGGGTAATGTATTTTTCAATTGGCAATAGAAACAAAAATTATCCAGGTTACCCCTGGAGTTAAATATAAAAAAAACAAACATTTCAGACTAGTATCACAAGAAAAACGGCTTTAAATAAAAGCAACACGAATTTTACATTTAAAATTCAACAAGAATTCACAATTAAATTCAGTTTCAACCTTTACATGTTATGTGCAAAGAACAACAATTTCTGCCAGGAACTCGCAAGAACTCGTTAAGTGTTAACCATGGGAATTACACGAAATACTACCAACGACAACGATGAGCGCTTTTTGTTATTATTGTCCTCACATGAGTGTCTCAATTGTATTTCCACTTACTCCTCGACACTCTTCATTCCCTTGTGCGCCCTTTCAAGATTATCCGGGATCATCTATCACCTTATGCCTGTGCCTTCGATCTCCTCAATAACTCTCGTCGGTTCTTTTATGATCATCTCCCATCGCCGTTCATCTTAGTCCCACCTGCTCCTTGGTGGACACCTCCTGAGCCTTTCCTCCCGTCATGCCCGGACTCGACACTCTTTGGTTCCACCTCCTAGCATCAAACTAATCCGGTCCTGGAGCCTACTGTATCTTGAAGTAATAAAAAGTCACTATTTCCATCACTTTATTTTTCCAGAATGCGATTGTCTACCTTTCAGTGTTTCAACCTCTTCACTCATACCACCCTTCTGGTTCGGGGTGTTACCACCGATATCTGCCTCGGTCATCGCCCACTGCTCCCGGTCCGACACTTGTTCCCAGGGCTATTTTCTGACTGGGGCCGCCGGCTCGTGACACGGGTAATCGTTAACCTTGGTACCCACCGCCACGGATGACGAGTTCTGCTAAATATAAAATAGGGGCCTGGTTAATTTTTGTTACCTATACCCTCTCGGTTCCAAGGCTAACAAAGAAATATGAATACTAGGACGCATGCGTTGTAAAGGGAGTCATGAGCCCGGCAGAGAAGCCAACTTTCTTCGCTAGGGAATTGAGCTCCAATTAGGAGGAATTGCTAAATATAAAATAGCTAATGTATACTTTCGTTTAGGCAACTAAAACAAAAGTCTTGAAGGACAACCATCTCCGAGCATTCCCGAGTGGCCGGTCTATTGCCATCAAACGTTTAGAATAAATGATAGACCGCTGATAACATAGCTAACGCAAGCTTTTGCAACATCAACCATCTATTGGGCCGGAACTGAGCGTTGCTTTGGATAGAAAGTGGGGCATCCAGATCAATCAGTCGTACAGCAGAATAGCGCTGGGTTTCGAATGTTTACTAGCAGATGATTGTGATATAATGTAGTAGTGCTTTTTCTTTTTTTTTTTTACAGTATATATTTTTGTCTGAAGACGACATATAGGACTCGCCGAAAATTTACAGTGTTCTGCTGTGGTGGTTGAGTGTATTTTAATATGATACTGATTTAAATTAACCGAAAATATATGCTCCAAAATACCTATTCAATTGGAATTACACCTCCGATGTACATAATAGGATTTTTTTTAACAGGGCTTAGAACTAAGTGGACGTTATATCATTGTGTAGGCCTACCTAAATTAATATTACTATTATAGCATTAAAGGTACATGCATCTATGTTGGCTTTCCGGTATGTCTCAGTTTTGCGACGTTAATTCTGACCTGTGGAAATGTTGAAAACGCTCTTCACACACAGCATACCGCATGGATTTATGTCCCTTTCAATCCAAACAAAGTGTACTCACAAATTCAAAGCTCCCATAACAAAAATTCCAATTTTCAAGGTCGTGCATGAACTCTGTAACTCACTAATCAAGAATGCGGATTTCCAGTTGGTGATTAGCTAAACTAATCTAGTTTGACCAAATTGAAATGAGCACATACTGAAGGTTAGTATTTTGCACAGAGTAAGAAATGGCATTACTTATAGAAGGTAATGCAATTGGTTAAGTAACTAGTTTGATCCAAGCAGCTAATTTCTCCATCCTACCCAAACGGAAGTGAAGGTAAGGTCATAAAGTATATAAACGATTTTTGCCTGGGAAGACTTATAGGCTCGGTGTCATAGCTGTGTAAATAATGCCCCATTCCTGAAACATACTTAGCTAACAACAACATTAGGCACGCTTCCTCCTTTTTGTGCATTAGCTCAATGAAGCTCTTTTAATGAGCTCTATATTGTTTTCATGTGATAAATACTTAATTTGTTTCCTTCCACAGCTCCATTGGGATGAGATATCATCTGATGACGACACTTTGTCTAAAGCAAGGAGTGTGACTGCTGCACAGAAAGGATCATGGGAACGCATCCAGAAAGAATTTAACATGTGCATGAACTTGGTGAACTTTCTTAAGCATGCTGCATTGTAGTTTGATATAAATAATGTTATGAACTCTTTTTAATTTATATGATATTTACATGATATAATAAATAATTTTCTCATGAAAGTAAATGTGGTCAAGTTTTATTTCAATCTTCTTCAGACAAGTCATCAAAGCCATCAGTGGTTTGGTTCGTATCCTAGAAAGAAAGAAAAACCATTTTACTGATAACAATATAGAACCAGGCTGAGTCTAGTTACAACAATTAAAGATGCAAACTTAATTTTGTGTGGGCTATGCATTCTATAACCCTTTTAGGTATATGCCATTTTTCAATTCCTGAGCGAAAAAACCTAGGCCACAACAAATTGCATGCTTCACGAAAATATCCTGAAGTTCGACTACGTACACAATGGTAACGAAAGTTTCAACTTGCAGTACTCGGAATGATGACATCCACTGCATATTCTTCCGTTACAACACCTGTTATTACTTTGAAAAATCATTATTTAATGTTTTATTCCCACAATATTTACGATCGATGAAAGCTCACTGCCAATGGGTCACGTGCCGCAAACAAACCAATCAGCGCTCGAGATGAAGAGTTTGAACAAAGGCCATTGAAATGGCATATTTCATTTGAAGAATACAGGCAGTGACGTGGGGGTTAATGCCGTCATTTTTCACGGGCTAGAAAATTGGGATTCCCCCTTCTCAAATGCGACCAATATGGCGGCCTTCTGTTGCGTCGTTCCGGAGACGATGCCAACATTACCATTGATTAAGGTAATAATAAAAAGATATTGAATTACATTAACCGAAAAAATACGTTCCAAAATACCTACTTCAATCGGCATTACACCTCCGATGTATGCAATTGGATTTTTGTTTTAACTCTGTAGAACTGAGTTATCGTAGTTTGTTCTTTTTTTTTAGCAGACTTCAAACGTTTGAACCAAATCAACACGTTTAATATAGACTAGCCATCCTCTCGCAATTCGTATACTAACAAACAGAATCTGGCTCACGCCAAAAGACTTCCTAAAATACTTACCTTCACATCTGCTAAATCGTTTCAATTTACTCTTAATTGCCCGGAATTAAATTAAATCCCCGTTGGATTTATTAATTCATTTAAACTACGAGTTTAGCTTCTCCACCTCTATGAGCGCGGGCGTCGGCCTTATATCATACAGACATAGTGCTACCCTAGTCACTTTCGTTTCCCCCATGTCCCGTCCAGGAACCCCCGGATTCGACAAATGCGGGGAGGTTGAGTGGGTTGTACTGAAGGTAAGTATTTTAGGTAAAATTAACGTTTCTTACTATCTGTAAAATACTAACTTTCATTATGTGCTGACTTTGTCCAATCGGTCGGTGGGACTGCACGAACCCGTCTACTCTTTTTTTCTACCCTTGATTAATTTATGTACAATGACATTTTCGATTCCAAACACTTTCATGACACTGTCACGAAACTTTAAAGGAATGCCTGCCTTATGTAAGAAGGTGGCTTTCCACTAAGTTTCTTCAATTGCTTTTAGTTGTCACACAACTTCGTGCCTCTCAGGCAAGAGAAAGATTCTTTGAAATGTTCGCTTTTCCTGTGCCATTTCGGAATGCGACAACCTTTCCACCGTGTATTCACTTTTCTCCTAAGTTGATGCTTGTCCCCAGTGTGGAAAGTTTTGTGTTGCACGTGGATTGAGTCACACCATGTCAGAATGGCTGTCTTTTTTCCTGGTTGGAATTTTATGTGTTTGCACTTTAGATTGTGAACAGTTAGTTGTGTATACCGGCCAATACGGCTCCCTGCGACGACTCTTCTCTCGTGAACTCTTCATCTCTCGAAGCATTAGTGTCGCATAAGTAAATGAGAGATGAAAGAGTTCCGATGATTTCAGGAGCACGCCGCTACGACCACATCAAGTGGTGCTCCTGAGCCATAAACCCAGGAAACGGCTATAACACTAAGCTCATGGGCACGAATTGGGAGGTCAAGATTAATCTGGCCCAGGCCATACGCTCATTTGACGACCTGTTTTACACAGTTGTGGCGTTTGTGGGAATACTTGAATTTGAATGAGGAACTTGTGCCCATCTTGAATTTCTTTCAGAGATGCTTATTCTCTTTACGATATTCACTAGAATGTTCCAGTTGAACCTACAATGTTCAATGCTTTCCTCGCCACAGTGTGTGCAAACTCAGTTATATTAACGGGCCACTCACGCCCCTTTTCCTACGTGAAACGGGTGCCCTGAATTCGATTCAAGTGAAGTGTGTTATATCACTTTGAATCCTATTCACATTTTTCTCTCCCATTTAGGGTAAGTACCCTGTACATCACACTTTCCTGTCCCATTTAGGGAAACTTCAAAGTGATCGGCATTTTTCTTTCTCAATTAGACATGCTTATGGTGCTGTGTGTTTTCACTAGTGTGAAAGCTTTTCATTGTACGAGGCTAATCCTTACTGACTGATTCTGCCTCGATGTTTGGCGTCAGTGACGCACCTCCTCTGGAAGCACTTGCATCTGAAAAATGGAGGGAAATCAAGTGTTGCAATAGGTCCAAGAACATGCTGCAACTGCTTCAAAAAGTGGAGACGTCGCAACCAAAGCATCGACTTGTTGGCAAAGAGAAGGCGAAGGCGCGCTGAAGCAGATGAATGGTACATTTTGACATTCCTTTTCCCAGGACTTAAGACTGGGCCGAAAATTACAGATACAATGGGCTTAAGACACAATATCTGGTTCCAGGTTTGAAGCATTGATGTCGACAAGGAAGAAGGAGTCATGGACCCAACCCCTAGAAAAGTTCATGCATTCACCTCTGGATGCTACAGCACAATGTCTGGCTGCCAAAGCAAGAGCCCTCACAAAGGGATTGTTTCGGATATGAACAGTCAACGAAGACGAGTGAGGAGGCTTATGAGTAAGTTCCAGGCTCCCAGCAGCCAAAGGTTGAAGGTTGATCCCTACCTGGGAAATGTGCAAAGACCTCAGTTCTAAAATGTCAAAGGCTACCGTCAGAAGAGACGCGATCTAACGGACGATTCTACTTTTTTTTAGTCTTGAAAACCCTAAAATTAAGGCCGATTTGGAGGCAGAAACGAGACCTGAGGCAGGATTGCTGAGAAAGAAAAGCATTAAGGAAACAGATTCTCCCGAACGGAGAGTGGATGGTTTTTGACTGGTGTGGTGAATGTCCTAGCCTGCATCAGAAGAACAAGTTCCTCCATACCGATTTAATTACCAAAGGAGATTCTTTTTGGCAGAGAAGCAGCTTGAAAGTAGCTTCACCGTCGAAAACACCTGCAAGAAAGCAAGCTATTGGAGCCCCCGCCTATGTACTGTTGGCAAAAGTTCTAACGTTATTTTCGTAGCTGCAGCTTTGTTGAAACAGGATACCAGCTTGGAAGAATATATCAAAAACCAAAACTGGTAAAAGGGGGCCGCCAAGTTCCGAATGGTTCGGCCCTCAAAGGAGTGATATCGACACACCAAAACATTCGCCAAGTTAATCACGCCGCTTAATAATTCGAAGATTAAATGAAAACTAGAACATTGCTACTTTCGGTAGTTTTCATTTAACGTCCAATACGTTGGCGAATGTTTTGGTGTGTTGATATCACTCCTTTGAAGGGCCGAACCATTCGGAATTGGCGGCCCCTTTTACCAGTTTTGATTTTTGATATATCACTCCTTTTTTTGTAATTGTGTATTGACTCAACTCACTACCGAGCAGATGAGTAAAAGTGCCACGTCAACAAGAAATGGTTTTCAACAATTTGCTACTACCTTTCCGAACCCGTCTCAACTTAGTCACCTCTTTATTAGCTTTTGGTTTGGTTTTAATTTTGTTGTAATTTGTTTTATTTCATTAGTTTTGGTGTGTTGATATCACTCCTTTGAAGGGCCGAACCACTCTCAACTTGGTGGCCTCTTCACCAGTTTTTGGCTTTGTTTTTAGAGTTGGTTTATTTTTCGTGAGTTGGACGTGAATACAATTTCTTTGCAACGTTGTTTAGATTTATCGTGATACACTAGTGTGTGTCCGTCAGTATACACGTTCTCATTGTCGGAACTTTGGCTGTCCAATGAGAGATGATGCCGACAATACTAACAATGGTTATAACAATATTTTCGTACTTACGCGCCCTCCCACGCCATCCCTGTTACGCCCCCAGGCTCCAAACCATAAAAGGTACGCAGTTCGTATTGTAGTGCACCCATTCGTCCAATTTCATAGCTGGAAGCCTTCCCGTTATCTGGGAATCGATGAATAATTACCCTATGGGGATGAGCGGACTACTAGCTAGTTAGTAACACATTTTCAACGTTATTGAGGGGCAGATTTTGCATTGAAATTTTTGTCAGGTGGGTCATTGCTCTCCATTTCAACACAATTTAAGCTTTTGTACCGCATTATTATTTTTATAAGTACCTGAAATGTGCCCAACTATGCTTCAAGATACAAGACACTGACGCAATGGCATCGCGCTACAATGGTTTACAACCTCGACAATTGAATTAATGTGATGTTTGTTGCCTATCTTGGCGCGACACACTAGAGTGTGTTTAGATTTAATTTTAGGTGAGAAAGGAATTACAGCAACAATACGCCCGAAAGGTAATGGATATTGTTTAACATTACAACAATAGTATTAGTAGTATGGTTGTCTATAAACCATAAAAGCATTAACAATAGGCATAGACCATAACAATTCTATATTGTTGTTCGAAAGCTTGTCATTTATTTCAGTTTTCTTGATTCAGGGCTGGTTGACGGGCGTGTAGGTCTACTTAATTTTTTCTTCTATTCTATCGTTCGCCCCCATCCCCCCAAACCTCTGTGAAAAGTTGCCTAAGCTATTCAAATAATAGAGATGGAGATGCAATACAATATTCACGGTAAAAACCGAAAAGTACAAAGATTTTAATTTTTATTGTTAAAGCTTGTATTTTTTTTTTTAATTTTCACCAACACCCCTAAAAGTGGCTTCAAAGAAAGCTATTAGTGTCATCACCAATACTATACTGAAGCATATAATTGGAATTTGCTGCAATTTTTCGAAAATCTTAATGGTTCGCATGAACTCCACGAATTCAAACAAGTAGACTTCTAGCAGATTCTGACGAAGAAAAGGAATGGAGCCAACATTGTGAACAGCTAAGAATATTAAGGAAAATTGGAAATTAAGCCAACAGCGAAAAACATTTTTCGCTGTTGGCTTAATTTCCAATTTTCCTTAGTATTATTTCCAG